>JAMKQA010000457.1:0-32530 GCA_024699735.1 Posidonia australis
CTTTTTCATGATTCTGAGGACTCAGGTTGACTTGGCTTGTCATCTTTTTGATATCATTATGTTTTTCAGAAGCGTTCTTTAACAAAACCTCGTCATTTCATGTGATTTTTTGCGATTTTGTCAATTCATGTGGATTTCTTCACAGTTTTTGTACATCCATCTAGTCTTGTCATGGCATACATATTAGCATGATTAGAGCATGATCTAGGTTTAGCAAACATCCATCTAGCCTTTAGCATGCAATCTAGACTAGAAAGGCCGAGTTTATCGGGTGTACGAGGGTGCCTAACACCTTCCTCGTGCGTAATAGGAATCCTTACCCATCCTTTGGTTAGCAGACGTCCAACCTTCACATTTGCACCTCATGCATCCAATCTTTTTTTTGGTTTTCCTCGTCTTTCCCTTAAAAGACTAGGTGGTGACTCCTCTTTTCTTTTTCTTTTATCTTTCCATGCACCTTCGCCATCTTGGCATGGCTGTGATCTCCTTCCCTCTAGCGCGACTCCACGCCGGGACCTCCTCGGGTCGGCTTGGTCACACCAGCTATATGCCAAGTTCACTAAGTGTGAGTTCTGGCTGAGAGAAGTTATGTTCCATGGCCATTTGATTTCTGGAGAAGGCATCAAAGTGGATCCTACTAAGGTAGAGGCGATGAGTAGTTGGGAGAGACCTAGGACAGTGACAAAGATTCGAAGTTTCTTATGTTTGGCGGACTACTATAGGAGGTTCATCAGGAATTTCTCCTCCATAGTTGCATCTTTGATAGAGTTGACTAAGATGGGAGTCCCGTTTAGTTGGACTCACAACTGTGAAGTGAGCTTCAATGAGTTGAAGGCTCGTTTGGTTTCTGCTCTCGTGTTGACTCTACCTTCTAGAAGTGGTGGCTTCACAATGTATAGTGATGCCAGTGGTGTGGGGTTGAGTTGTGTTGTAATGCAACATAGCAATGTCGTAGCTTATGCTTCTCGCCAGCTGAACTAACACGAGAAGAACTACCCGACCCACGATCTAAAGATGACTATCGTAATGTTCGCTCTTAAGCTCTAGCGACATTATTTGTATCGAGAACAGTTTGAGGTCTTCATCGATCATTAGAGCTTGAAGTATATCTTCATTAAAAGGGACCTCAACTTCAAGCAGTGTAGGTAAGTGGAGTATCTAAAGGACTATGATTTTAGTTTGTCCTACCACCCTGAGAAGGCCAACGTGGTTGCCGATGCTCCGAGTCTGTGTACGCACGTGATGGCAAGCTTGATGGTCAAGGAGTGAACCATACTAGAGGATTTGGTAGGTTGTAGGCCTAAAAGGCAAGCTTGGAGAATAGTTGGCACCTAGGTGGCCAACCAATCTATCTGCCCAAAGCTGGTGGAATTCGTCTGTTACCAACTAGATCCTTTTGTTCAAGATATCTTTAAGAAGCTGGAGGCTGGTGGAGTGTAACACCCGTAAAATTCATTTTCGTAATTATTTACATTTTTATGAATTTTATTCCTGGACGGGTGTTACTGTTCCGAGGCCCGTAGTGTGGTTTTGTGCTTTTGGACTTGAGCCTCGTGAGCCGGCTTCTATTTGCGTGTCCCTGTGCGTGGTTGGCACTGTACATTGTGGCACTGTGCTTGTGGGCCTAGGTGTGGGTCCGCGTGGGGCCCATGTTTGTGGGCCATTTGTTACGATTGGTGGTTATGTGTTTGTTGCAGAGGGTCGTTGGTTCGTGCCTTGGAGCTGGTGGTTGGGCTGTGTGCAGCGAGGCTGGTGGGTGGCTGAGGACTGGCTGGTGTGCGCATGCTGGAGGTTGGTGGGCAAGTGCACAGCGACCACTTCCCCCACGTATATAACACGTGCTTGGGGCGAGTCCTCTCCGATGCACCGGAGCCCTAGCCTTCTTCCCTCCCTTCTTGTCCTCCTCTTTCCCCCCTCCACTCCTCCTCCATCTTCTTCTTCTCTCCTCCTTCCGCAGCGGGTGGGTGCGGGAGACAGAGAGAGCCCGAGAGTGGGAGACGGGAGGTGGTGGCTTGTGGTGGCCTGGGAAGCTCTGGAGCGACGTCCCTTTGGTCGTGGAGCTCGAGTGGAGTGCTCCCGTGGCCGTGGTTGTGTCGGAGTTCGCCAAAGTCGGCCAAAGATCGTCGGAGGTCGTTCCAGGTACGTATTCCTAATTTAATGTATAGAAATCATGTAAAACGGTAGAAATGCATAGGATGCTTGTAATCTAGGCTAAATTTAATGTTTTAGAATTTTTTGGGGATTTATGGTGGTTGGTGTGTTTTGGGTCATTTTGAGCTTTATGCCTTTGCGATTTTGTATCTTGATGCATGGTGAATGGATTTCAGTTTTGTTTGTTGGGTTTTGGGGTAGACTCAAGGGTCTACCGCATATGTTTTATTCGATTTTTTTGATGGTTGTTTGGGGGGTTTGATCGGAGCTCCCACCCCAGACGATTTCCAGGTGCCCTGTTACTGGTCGCCTGAATTCTGATAGAAAACTGGGGGCATGGGCCGATTGCGAGGGCCACATGTGTGGGTTTGACAGCGGTTCTGGCCCCTGGTCTAAGCTTTGTTGGCATTTGGACGAAAGTGCCAAGGGCACGGGCCATACACGTGGGCCGCATGCGCGGGTCTGGTAGGGTATTTTTTTGGGGTTTTTCTTGAATTTTTGGGAATTGTGTTTTAATGCAGTGGTTTTTCGGATTGGTTTGTCTTGTCCCAATGAATGGAATCGTGGGCCATCAGTGGTGGTCCCCTGGGACACTTGATGTGCCGTTTTACCGAGGCTTTGGAAAGAATTTTCAAAGAGATAAAAATGGTTTTGAAAATGGTTTCAAAGAGATAGTTGGCCTATTTTGGAAAATGTATTCCTTGTTTTCTGTGTGCGGGCCGAGACAATGTGGGACCATGTCATCGGGATTAGGGAATGTGATGACATTCTCGGGTGGTCAAGCACGACTCCGTGGTTGAGGTCGAGGGCCGAGATACCTAAGGCTGAGGGGAGTCGGGTCTTGGAGGTATGAGACTCCTTGACTGTCGTCTCATGGCTAGGGTTGTGGTCCGCAGGTTGAGGTATCTTGTGGCATGACGGGGAGGTATAATACTCCTGTTGTCGCTATGAGCACTGAGGCTCCAGTGTCGTCGGGTGTGGAGGTATGACACTCCCTCCTGAGCACCGTGTGTGGTGGACGCCGTAAGGAGGCGTACCCTATGGTGGCCAGTGTGGGAGGGACACGTGTCCCATAGCTGGTAGCGTCCTGAGAGACAAGACAGCCTTCCCTAGGAGGGGTTGGCTTTGTAAGGTTTCTCTAGGTGTGAGAATTGTGCGACGACGTGGCTCCTGCACAGGGTGGCACGTCGTGGCAATGCAGACGTTGTTGGTTGCTCTTTGGTGGGCTGCTTGTGGCCAGAGTTTGATTGCCTAGCACCAGGCTTCCTGACTCACGGTGTGTGGTTTTGGCCATTGAGGACCTTTGCTTGTGGCTTTGGGCTAGTAGAGCCTCGATTGTGGTTTTGGCCGATGTGGGCCTGATTTGAGACGTTTTGAGAAAATGATTTTTGAAATGAATTTAAAAGGAAAATTAATTATAGTTTTGTTTTCCACAGTTTTCTTGGGGTGCGTTCTAGGTGACCTCTGTCACTCATGCGTTTTCCTTGTGTTTTTGGTTCGCAGGTGCAGACATGCGGTTGGTTTAGCATAGTGCATATAGATCGGAGTCTCCTAACCGCACACACAGGTTCCTGGTAGTTAGATATTTTTCTGTTAGCTTTTATTTTCTCGTAGTTTAAATTGTTTTAAATTATCGTGGAAAATACGGGGCGTTACATGGAGAGTCTCATTTCTCTATTGGAGCGTATGGAGAGTTGACATATGATTTGCACTTGTATGTGTCCAACACGAGGAGGCCAGGTTGTGGTTGCTAGATGAAATCCACCAGTCTACGTATACCATTCACCTAAGGAGTATGAAGATGCACCAAGACTTGAAGAGAAACTTTTGGTGGCTTGGTATGAAGAGAGATTTTGCTGACCACGTGATGAGGTGTACAACTTACCAACTAGTCAAAGTAGAGCATTAGAGACCTAGAGGGACTTTGCAGCCTTTGGTCATTCCCGTGTAGAACTGGGAACACATCTCCATAGATTTTGTGATTGGTTTGCCATGCACCAAGAGTAAGAACGACACCTTGTGGGTGATTGTGGATCAGCTAACCAAGTCCACGCACTTCTTGGCAATTCGAGTGAATCTTCTAATGCACCGATTGGCCAAGTTGTATGTGTTAAAGGTTGTTCGATTGCATAGTGTTCCTATGTCCATTGTGTTTGATAGAGACACAAGGCTTTCCTCAAGGTTCTAGAGGACTCTACTGGAAACTTTTGGCATGGTGCTCAACTATAGCACAACATTCCATCCTTAGTCGAACAATCAGACAAAGAGGACCATCAAAATGCTCGAGGATATATTCAGAGCATGTGCCCTAGATCTGCAAGGGAGTTGACAGGACCACCTATCATTAATCAAGTTTGCCTACAACAACAGCTATCACTTGAGCATTGGGATGGCATCATACGAAGCATTGTATGGTAGGCCATGCAGATCGACTGTATGATGGTGTGAAGCAAGTGAATGTCAGTTGCTTGGTCCTGAGATTGTGTAGCTATATGTAGACAAGGTGGATCTGTTCCGTAGCAGGCTAGTGGCTGCACAAAGTTAGTAGAAGAGCTATGCCGATCAGAGGTAGAAACCGTTGGAGTTTCTGGTGGAAGACTATGAGTTCTTGAAGATGTCGCCAACCAAGGGCGTGATGAGGTTCGGGAAGCATGGGAAGCTGAGTCCTTGCTATATTGGGATGTATTAGATCATGCATAAGATTGTTGTCGTTACATATAAACTAGATCTCAAAGGCGTAGCAAGCTCAAGGCAACTGTGGTAGTCCCACAGGAGGTTGAGGGTCGCCGACGGAGCTTGAGGTTGGCTGGAGTTGGACGGCAGAAGCGTCGGTGGTCGTCATGAGGTACGTGCCTCACAGTTCTTGTAGAATGCATGAAAAATGTAGTAAATGCCTAGGATTGCATGAAATCTAAGTGTATTTATGTTTCATAAATTTATTGTGAATTTATGATGGATTTATGAACATTTATGGTGAATTTATTGTGTGGTTTGCATTGTGCTCATTTTTGAGCTCTTTGGCTTTCTGATTTTATATCTTGAGCTACGGTCAATGGATCGTAGTGATTCTTACGTAGTTTTGGAGTAGACTCACACATCTACACCCTATGTTTATTGTGGATTTTGTTGTTTTGTGTCATGGGACCACTCCTCACTCCCAATATGGGCAAAGTGATCAGTTAAGGCTCGAGCTGGTTTTTGTAATTGCAGAAATCAATATATTGAATTGATTCAGTATGCTATTTTTGCTTCAGAATAGTCCCCTTGGTCCCTACTTCAGTCGATCAAATTTATTCAATCTGCTGTTCTGGGCCCTTAGGTGTTGATTGTGCGGTTAATTCAATCGACTGATCAATTTCGGTCTACCAAACTAGGGGTTTTCGACCAATCATATGATTTTCAGCCTACCATTTCTAGTGCCTAAGCCTAGTTCGATTAACCAATCCATCTCAATATGCCGAACCAGGCCCGAGTATTGTTTTAAAAATGATTCTTTGTAGCTTTTCTCAAGGAGTTTTAAATGCTTATAAAAGAGGGTTTTCTGGGCCATCAGTGGTGGTCTATTGTGGACACCTAGTGTGCCAATTTTATGGAGAGGAACCCATGATGGTTTTGCTCCTCGCAGGGGCCATCCTGAGTGACAGGGTAGACTTCCCAAGTAGGGTTGGCTCTTTGAGGGTTCTCTAGGTTGGAGGAACCCATGACTGTTTCACTCCTCACAGGGTGACAAGTTCGTGGCAGTGAAGTGCACCTCAGTGGATGCTTGTGGCCAGAATTGGTTGCTTGGCGCCAAATAACACGACTCAGTGTGTTTGTGGTTTTAGCCAATGTGGCTTGTGTTTTTGCAGTTTTGGTCAGTTGAGCTTGATTTTGCTATATGAATGGTTTCTTGTGTGCTTGTGACCTCAAAAGAAATGATAAAATGTTTTGGAGTCAAGATTTGTGGTTTTGGCCAATGAGGCCCGTGTTTTAAGACTTAGTGGATTTGGTGAAAATGAGTTTTAAAGATAAAAAGCTTGGTTTTGTTTTCAAAGTTTTCCATGGGGAGCGTGCTGGGTGACGTTTCTAGTCACTCATGCATTTTCTTGTGGTTTTTAATTACAGGCATAAACATGTAGCTGTCGTGGTCTCTAATACACATAGTTGAAGTCTCATAATCATTCATTGCAAGTTCCTGATAGTTTAGATGCTTTAAATTAGCCTTTAATTTTTTGTAATTTAGTATTTCATTATTATTGAAATTATTTAGGCTAATGTGTTTGTGTTGGTAACAATGTGGGTCGTTACAAGGCATTAGGGTGGATCCTGCTAAAGTGGAGGCAGTGAGCAATTGGGAAAGGCCTAGGGTAGTGTCCGAGATTCAAAGTTTCTTGGGTTTGATAGGTTATTACAAGAGATTTATTTGAGATTTGTCTTTCATCGCAACACCTTTGACAGCATTGACTAGGAAGAAAGTTCCAATTGTCTTGGACCAAGACTACAAAGTGAGCTTTAATGAGTTGAAGGCTCATCTGCTTTCAGCTCCCATGCTGACCCTACCTTCTGGAAGTGGTGGCTTCACAGTGTCTAGTGATGCTAGTGGTGTTGGGTTGGATTGTGTCCTGATACAGCAAGGCAACATCATAGCCTATGCATCTTGCCAACTGAAGGACCATGAGAAGAATTACCTTACCCATGACCTAGAGATGGCTACTGTGTTCACACTCAAGCAGTGGTGGCACTACAAATATGGAGAGCAGTTCGAGGTCTACACGGATCATTAGAGTCTGATGTATATATTAACTCAGAAGGAACTCAACATGCGACAGCGTTGGTGGGTGGATGTAACAACCTAGATCTGAAACTGCATATTGAGCCAAATATTTTATTGGTAATTTTTTGGCCTCCTTGGTGTGTGGTGACTTGTAAGTTTGCGAGGTCGAGGTTAGAAAGGACGTCGAAAGCTACAATGTCGCCTGTGACCCCAAATCCATGACTTATTTCATGAATATGGGTGTCCAAGGTATTTTCTTCTTGTTCTGTGGCTTTTGTGCAAAATTCACGTAAAAATTGTAAAGAAATGTGGGCTTTGTAATGATGAGAGATGGGGTGAAGGTCAGCATGTAGGGGAATGATGTGTGCATGGGATTAAAAAAAAGAAGAAAGGGAGAAAGGCTCGAAAGGAAGCCAGGGAATGAAAGAAGAAAGAAAGAAAGAGAGAAAGAGAAAAGAAAAGAAGGGAAGCGAAGAAGCAGAGTGAGAGAGGAGGAGAGAAACTAAGAGTAATTGGGAGTGTGAGAGAGAGAGGAAAAGGGAGGCTAGCTCGTCAAGGAGGCTTGTGCAGGAGGAAAGAAAAAAAAACAAAGAAGAAGGAAAAGAGAGGAAAAGGAAGGAAGAAGGAAGAAAAGTACATGCCCCATCTCTTGGTTTTATCCTTTGTTTGAGCTTAAAATTATTGAGAATACATTGTGTGGGATGTCTTGGATACATGATGAGAATTCTACGAATTTTTTGTGAGTTTTCAATGGGTCCTTGAGGGATTCTCCCAAAGGTTTTCACTGTTATGGTTGTTTGAGTCTTCCTGCTTCAATCTCATATATCTTGAGTTATGACTATTGGATTTGAATGATTTTTATTCCACATGAAAGTAGACTCAAATATCTTTGTTTTGGTAAGTTATATGAGAATTTTCATGGTTTGTGGAGAATGCAATTAGTGTTGAAATTCAAGCGACCTCTAGTTTTCTACATTTCTCTAGTTTTCTACACTAAAGGCAGAAAACTTGGGGCACAGGAATATGGCACACATAGGTGATGCACATCCCAAGTGTAACCATGCTAGCGATAGCCTCGAGCGTGGCACGAAAGACCAAATGTGCGAGGACCAACAAAGTCACGGCAAAAATGATAAAAACAATGATAAAGATGCGGGAGTCGCCACCTAATCTACTTGAAAATGGTAGATGAGGAAAACCGTTTCGAAACAATAAAATTATGCAACAAGCCAATGAATAAAGGTCATCATGAATCAGAAATTGAGTAAGGATCCCTGTTACACACGGGGAAGGTATTAAGCACCCCCATGCGTCCGAGAAATCGATCTTTCATGGCTTCTTCGTTTACTTATATGGAAATGTCAGCTTTTCAGCCTATTTCTGTATACCCGAGTGCGATATGCAATGCGATGCTACATGCAAGTGTGTGCCTAGTGCTAAATATGGGTAAAAGGACTGTGGGGTGTGTCCTAATGCTCTGAAAGATCACTTAAGTCATGGATCGAATACCAGTGCAAAGAGATTGCACGGATATAAACATAGATCCAGTAATATCAAGTGGCTAACGTCCTCGCTTTGCTACATGCAAAACCTAAGCTATCATGCATAAATGAGTATGAAATCAGACTGGAGTCACCCTGATATGTCCAGGAGAACACCCAAAGAAAACTAGAAGCAAAGCAAGTTAGGAATCATGCTAAATATCATGTCACAAGCCACTGTTAGTGCACTGAAACAGGTAGGTGCGCCTGTTTGGTGCACCAAACTGGTGCTCCAGTCTGGTGCGCCACCTATGTGCTCCACTAAGGTGTGCTAGCAATGTGTGCCACTAAAGTGAGACCCAGAAATCACAGAGCAAACAGTGAAATAGATTGATATGTAATACGATATAAAACCTTGCAAATATGCCTAAGACCATCTGAATATGCACCCCAGACCTCTAGAAAACCTAATCACATATGGATTTATCTCTTTTCCTTAAGGTCATAAAAGAAAGAGTGAAACCAAGACACCATGACATGGGTCTTATGCTCAAGGGAAGTAAGCCTCACACAAGACCTCAAAACTCCTATTTTGATAAAGGCTAATGAATCCCAGCCATGCTACTTGATTTTGGATCATGGACTGGTGCAAAAGAACTCTACACAAGAGTACAGGAAAGCAACCAGTTCACCAAACCTTAGTGGCAAGCCAACTTCACTAGATGCAAAACTAATGCAAACAGAGTTATTGCATGATGAAACTATGCAAGAATGGACATACTATATCAGAGATCAAACACAAGAACAGGAAAGCATGCAAACCATGACGCAAATCTATTGTTTGCATCCTGTGACCAAGCTGGTGCGCCAGTATTGTGCTCTAGCCTGGTGCGCCAGTTGCACTCCAGGTACTCTGTTTCAGACTACAATCTGATTTCAGAGCCTGGGCAGGATGTATGCAACTAATTACATTAATGACTACTCATATCAGTAACCTAGATGCTAGGGAACTTAATCATGCTAAACAATAAAGCATAAAATATTCATATCATTCTTTCCTTAGTCATGCATATTCATGGGTTCTTTAGGACTGCAGCTACCTATGAGTTTTTTATAATGCATGGGAGTATCCTGGCTGACTTAGAGAACATGGGAACATGATGTAGAATGCAAGAGGTGCATCATAGTACAAGCAATTATCATGACAGACAAACATTAAACAGAATTGCATTAAAAAGCATCATAAACTCCAAACTTAGCAAGAAAAATGCAAGTAAACATCAACATAGCAAATCGTGCAAGTAAACATCGACATAGCAAAAAGTGCAAGTAAGCATCAACATAAAGCATTATATTAACTAAGTTTGTAGTGTGAGTTTCATTCAGAATGTCATGCAAAGACTACTTGGAAGTAAAGAGCGGACATACCTATGGTGTACTCCTTAGGTGGCTCGAGTTGTCTTCTCCTTGGTGCTTTGGACACAGTTGGGAGTGCTCAGGGATGCAAGGGAGTGCTCTGAAAGTAGGGGTGTTGGTTGCTCAAAGATGGTGGATTGCTAAGAGAGCCAAAAGTGTTGCTCATGGGTGGTTTTTAAAGGAGATGAAGTTGTAAAGTCTTGGGATGCCAAAAGCCTTGGAAAACAACAGACTTGCATAAATTCGTAGAGGAATATTCGCAAGTGAAGGTTACAAGCATAGAAGATGGACAGCCAACAGCCAGTACCTTGAAAAGTGATTGTGCGCCAGCTTGGTGCTCCACATTGGTGCGCCATGATGGTGCTCCACATTGGTGCGCCATGATGGTGCTCCACATTGGTGCTCCACATTGGTGCTCCATAATAGTGCTCTCCACCTAGCTACCACGATTATTAATTGGACCATGGGTTTGTTATAGGATTAGGGTAACCAAGGTGCTAGATAAAGTTCAAATAAGGTTAGGCTTGCCGTATCCAAAGCAACATCTTCTGAAGAGTTCACCTACGAGCCACCTCAAAATCAGGGTGTCTACAGATGCCCCTCCCTGAGCGAGGTCGAGGGAAGGAGGGAATCGAGACCGATGCTCAGGGTTGACAGGATACCCCTATTTTGAGGCTGTGGAAAGATTATGTTTGCTATAGGCACTAGGTCACTTATCCAGTGGATGCATCAAAAGTCATGACTTGTTACCAAATGCAAATATGCGAAGTGAAAATATGCATGCGAATGCCGAACCAAATGTTGAAAATGTGATGCCAATGCAAAAGCCAAATGCAAGCGTTGATGCTGAACGTAAAATGTAAAGCTGATGCTCAAATTGCACACACCCAAAAATGGTTGTTGGAAGTAGATGCAATGCTGATGCTAAGACTGGAGTGATATTGCAAAAATTAAAGAATTTTTATGCACAAGGGGAACCACTAGTAGGGACATGACAAGTTGTCGGACACATCAGTCGGATTATTAAGGTTATCAACCTGAGGAGGCGAGACATGACAAGTCAACCAAGTCTTGTCAACCTGGTCGCCAGACAGCCTGACGGTTGTCAACCGAGTAGTTGGGAGTACCAGTCCAAAGAAAAGGGGCATGACAAAATGTATTATTTGTCAAGCAAGATAGGAGGCCCTGTCCGCAAGGACTTAGGGCAGGCAAAGGGATTTCACGCCAGCGAAGATCCAGAAGAGAAAAGGATGGGATAGGACTTTGACCGTCCGGTCAAAAGTCAAGCAAAAGGATTTCGCACCCGCGAAAATCCAGCAAGAGAAAATGACGGGCAAGGACTTTGACCACCCGATCAAAAGTCAAGCAAAAGGATTTCATGCCTGCAAAAGTCCAAGGAAAAAGCAAGGGATAAGACCTTGACCGCTCGGTTAAAGGTTGACTTTAACCACCCAGTCAAAAGTCAAACAAAACGATTTCGCGCTCGCAAAAATCCAAGGAAAAAACAAGGGATAAGACCTTGACTGCCCTGTCAAAGGTCAACTTTGACCGCCTGGTCAAAAGTCAAACAACAGGATTTCGTGCCTGCGAAAATCTAAGGAAAAAGCACGGGATAAGACCTTGACCGTCCGGTCAAAGGTCAACTTTAACTGCCTGGTCAAAAGTCAAACAAAAGGATTTCATGCCTACGAAAATCCAAGGAAAAACAAGGGATAAGACCTTGACTGCCCAATCAAAGGTCAACTTTGACCAAAAGGTCAACTTTGACCACTCGATCAAAAGTCAAACAAAAGGATTTCGCGCTTGCAGAAATCCAAGGAAAAAACAAGGGATAAGACATTGATTGTCCGATCAAAGGTCGACTTTGACTGCCTAGTCAAAAGCTAAACAATAGGAGTTCGCACCTGCGAAAAAGCAAGGGATAATACCCTGACCACCCAGTCAAAGGTCGACTTTGACCGCCCGGTCAAAAGTCAAACAAAAGGGTTTCACGCCCGCAAAAGTCCAAGGAAAAAGCAAGGGATAAGACCGTGACCGCTCGGTCAAAGGTTGACTTTGACCGCCTAATCAAAAGTCAAACAAAAGGATTTCGCCCCTTCGAAAATCCAAGGAAAAAGTAAGGGATAAGACCTTGACCGCTCGGTCAACGGTCGACTTTGACCGCCTGGTCAAAAGGTAAACAAAAGAATTTCACACCCACGAAAATCCAAGAAAAAAGGACATGGAATTAGAATCTCATCCACCCGGAGTGATAATCCTAGGAAGGAAGTAGGCCCTAATTGCGCTCTAAAGGGCAAAACGGTAATTATGCTTGCTACTGCCTCTGTGACATAGAGACCTATATTCTTGCTAAGATGCATGTGAAACATTCTTTGAAAGGACCTTACTGGGGCTTCAATCTAATCTGGCATCGTTTGCAGGTTTTGCAAAAAGTTAGGACTTGTTCGTAATTTTCCAAAACTTGAGGGTTTTATTGCAAATCTCCCTGATACGACAAATTTCTGTAGAATTGTTGCTGAGCTATCAATTTCAAAGTTTTGCTGAATATTTGCAAGTTTCTGCTTCAAATATAACTTCTCATGCCTTCTAAGGACTATTCTGCAAATTACACAATGTGAAGGGGTTTTCTTCAAATTACCCCTTCTGGTGAACTTTTGGAGGCTAAGTGCTTACTTTTCTTAACACTTTGCATTTTGCTCTTCAAATGCAAGCTGTGGAGTGTTGGGGGCTGAAACGTAATTTTCATGGCTATTTTGCATTTTAGACATCAGACACTAAATTATTTGTAATGCTAGTAGATGATGAGGTCCACTGGATAACTGCCATAACTACCAAGTCACACAATGTATTATATCTGGGAGCTGCAAATAGACTATGCTCCATGACTCTTCTTTTTTCTTTCTTTCTTTTTTCCCTTCTTCATTTCATTCTCCACATTTATTCTCCTTCTTCATTTATTCATTTATTTTCCTCCTTTCATTGCACAACTTCATTTCACCCGTGCCCTTTCGTCGTCTTCTTCATTTTTCTACCCCAACACAGACGTAACCCATCTCCTTCCTCTCCTTCTCATCTCTTCTCCTCCTCATCTCAAAGGCCATCCTCTTCTCCCCTCCTCCTCAAGGCGGCAGTGCTCTCAGTGGTGCGCCAGCTAAGTGCTCGGACCTGGTGCGGCGGCGTGGTGTGGGGACGTTGTGTGGTGGCATCGTCGGTGGTGGTGATGGACTAGACTCTCCGGGATTGGTTGGAGAGGGGCTCGCTGGTGGAGGTACTCTCTTGATCTCCTCTTTTTTTCTTGTATGCTTGCATTCCCTTTTGTTTAGTAGCCGGTGGTTGGGTTTTGGTGGGTTGGTCGTGGGTGGTGGCTGGTTTGGCCATGTGGTGGTGGCGGCTTGTGGACACTAGGCGACGAAACAATGATGCGTGGGAGGCCTTGTGGTGGAGTGCAGGAGGAGCGGAGTGGGCTATGGGCGACGGTTTGAGCCGTCGGCAGCGGAAAACCCCTACCGTCAACGGTGAAGGGTGGCTGTGCAGGCATGGGCAGTGTGGTGGTGGTGCATGGATTCCTATGGTGATGTGGTTTGCGGGTTGGTGGTGATCGAGCTGTGGTAGTGACGGTGAAGGTGGAGTGGTGGCTTGGTCGGAGGTGCAGTGGCTTGGTGGATTCCGATGGGCTGATTGGTGGAACGGACCATAGGGTGGTCACGCCGGTGGGTAGTTTTGTTAGGCACTAGTAAACCTTGTTTTATGTAGATTTATTTTGTTTATGTCCTTTGTGTCAAAAACATAGATTGAAGACACGTTTTTTCCTTATATGATTGAACAAACATGCCATTTTGTCAAATCACTTAAACCATTATTCAGACCATGAACTAATTCATGAATAGCCATTTTCTTTCGAGTTATTTTCATCCTTGAATCAACTTCTCACTTATTGGTCCGTATTTAAGCAAAATTATAGTCAATAACAAAACAATGGCAAAAAAGTAAATGACCAAATTGTGAATGCCCATATTTTCATGCACTAGCAAAATTGATGAACCCAGACCTTGTAGCTTTAATATCAACATTGTTCAATAACAATAATAGTCATAATTCTCATATTTTCATGTAACTACACATGTTGCAATATTGAGCTATGCTTGCATCTCATTTAATCAGCACTTTTGTAAAAACTATTGCTGCCAAAATGCTTTAACACATGCCAATGTGCTTTGTTTGTGCCTATCATGCTTTTAATTCTTGCCATTTACCGCACATTTTATGAATGTGTCCAATAGCAAATACTCATAATGCCACATATTATCTTGAGACTTGAGCTTTGCTAAGACTGAATATGCTGCTCCTCCTTTATTACTCTGTTATTTAAATCTAGGCTTGACCCTTGCCTCCCTACAGGATGTCCCAGTTCCTGAGGATGAGAGTCCACAGCTCCCCCAGGACAGACCTTCTAGTTCACGCCCCTGGCAGCGGGACAGCTCTTCGAGGTCTTGGGCTTCTAGTAGTTCGACACCTACTATCTCCGTCCAGGTAAGCTGACTTGGAATAACTTGTACCTGTGATATAATTTTGTCATCTTTATTAACAAATGCACGTTCAGGAGTCTGGCAATGTAACACCCGTAAAATTCATTTT
Source organism: Posidonia australis (assembly GCA_024699735.1). Taxonomy (NCBI): domain Eukaryota; kingdom Viridiplantae; phylum Streptophyta; class Magnoliopsida; order Alismatales; family Posidoniaceae; genus Posidonia; species Posidonia australis. Next base: position 14,437 of record JAMKQA010000457.1, read on the forward strand.
GTAATTATTTACATTTTATGAATTTTATTCCTAGACTGGTGTTACTGTTCCGAGGCCCGTTGTGTGATTTTGTGCTTTTGGTCATGGGCCTCGTGAGCTGGCTTCTGTGGTGTGTTCCTGTACGTGGTTGGCACTGTGCATTGTGGCACCGTGCTTGTGGGCCTGGGTGTGGGTCTGCGTGGGGCCCACACTCATGGGCCTTTGGCTGTGGCTGGTGGTTGTGTGGTTGGTGCAGGGAGTCATTGGTTCGTGCCTTGGAGCTGGCAGTTGGTCTGTGTGCGGCAAAGTTGGTGGGTGGCTGAGGACTAGCTGGTGTGCACGTGCTGGAGGTTGGAGGGCAGGTGCGCGGCGACCTCTTGCCTCGCATATTTAATGCGTGCTTAAGGCGAGCCTTCTCGGACGCACCGGAGCCCCAGCCGAGTCTTCTCCCTTCCCTTCCTTTCCTCCTCTCTTTTCCCCCTCCACTCCTTCTCCATCTTCTTCTTCACTCCTCCTTCCGCTGCGGGTGGGTGCGGGAGATAGAGAGAGAGCCGAGAGTGGGAGACGAGAGGTGGTGGCTTGCAGCGGCTCGTGGTGGCATGGGAAGCTCCGGAGCGACGTCCCTGAGGTCGTGGAGCTCGAGTGGAGTGCTCCCGTGGCCGTGGTTGCGCCGAAGTTCGTCGGAGTCAGTCGAAGATCGCTGGAGCTCATTTCAGGTACGTATCCCCATTTTAATGTGTAGAAATCATGTAAAATGATAGAAATGCCTAGGATGTATATAATTTAGACTAAATTTAATGTTTTGGAATTTTTGGGAATTTATTGTGGAATTTATGGGTATTTATGGTGATTGGTGCGATTTAGGTCATTTTGACCCTCTTGCCTTTCCAATTTTGTATCTTGATGGTTGGTGAATGAATTTTGGTTTTGTTTGTTGGGTTTTAGAGTAGACTCGAGGGTCTACCACATATATTTTACTTGAGTTTTTCGGTGGTTGTTTGGGGGGTCCGATCGAAGCTCCCACCCCGGGCGATTTCCCAGTGCTCTGCTGCTGGCTGTCTGAATTCTGACTGAATACTGGGGGCGTAGGCCGATTGCGCGGGCCACATGCGTGGGTTCGGTAGTGGTTTTGGTCCTTGGTCTAGGCTCTGTTAGTGTTCAGAAGAAATTGCCAAGGGTGGGCCAAACACGCGCTGCACATGTGCGGGTCTGCTAGGCATTTTTGGGGTTTTTCCTAGATTTTTAGGGAAAATATGTTTTAATGCAGTGGTTTTCCGGATTGGTTTGTATTGTCCCTGTTATATGGGATTGTGGACTGTTAATGGTGGTCCCTTGGGACACTTGATGTGCCGTTCTATCGAGGTTTTGGAAGAATTTTCAAAGATATGAAAATGGTTTTGGAAAATGGTTTCAAAGAAATAGTTGGCCTATTTTAGAAAATGTTTTCTCTGTTTTCTGTGTACGGGTCGAAACAGTGTGGGACCGTGTCGTCGAGACCAGGGAATGTGATGACATTCTCGGGTGGTCGGGCACGACTCCCTGGTTGAGGTTGAGGGCCGAGATACCTATGGTTGAGGGGCGTTGAGTCCTAGAGGTGTGAGACTCCTTGACTGTCGTCTCAAGGCTAGAGTTGTGGTACGCGGGTTGAGGTGTCTTGTGGCATGACAGGGAGGTATGATACTCCTGCTGTCGCTGTGACCACTGAGGCTCGGGTGTGGAGGTATGACACTCCCTCCTAAGCACCGTGTGTGGAGGACGTCGTGAGGAGGTGTACCCTTTGGTGGCGAGTGCTGGTGGGACACGTGCCCCGTAGCTGGTAGCTCCCTAAGAGATAGGACAGCCTTCCCAGGAAGGGATTGGCTTTTGAGGATTCTCTAGAGAGGGAGAATCGCAGGACGGTGAATGCTCCTACACAGGGTGGCTGTCACTGTGGCAGTGCAGAACGCTAGGGTCGCTCCTTAGTGGACTGCGTGTGGCCAGAGTTAGGTTGCCTGGCGCCGGACATCCCGACTCATTGTGTGTGGTTTTGGCCATTGAGGGCCTTTGCTTGTGACTTTGGGCTAGTAGAGCCTCGATTGTGGTTTTGGCCAGTGTAGGCTTGTTTCATGAGGTTTTGAGAAAATGGTTTGCGAAATGAATTTAAAAAGAAAATTGATTATGTTTTGTTTTCCGTGGTTTCCTTGGGGTGCGTACTGGGTAACTTTTGTCACTCATACGTTTTTCCTCGTGTTTTCGGTTTATAGGTGTAGGCATGCAGAGGGTTAGCATAGTGCATATAGTCTGGAGTCTCCTAGCCGCACACACTGGTTCCTGGTAGTTAGATATTTACTGTTTGGCTTTAATTTTCCCGTAATTTAATTTGTTTTAAATTATTATGGAAAATGTGGGACTTGACAGGCAACTTTGTGGGGCGACTACTTAGCAACGATCACACTTGTGAGAGTCCAGATTTTGGGTAACTATTTTCATTCTTCCTCTAGCATGTCTTGGCTCTGGCACTACCGCTTTTCTAATCCTGTATTTATTTTACCATTGCTGTTTCAGGTTGGCGATGCTAACCGGGTAATGCGGTGCCATTGGGCTCCCATGCTTGATCATTTCCGCCTCCTACTCGAGTTTCTGCAGGATTTCTTGCTCCACCGGTCCCCTTTTGGTAGTTTACTTCGCATCCCAGCTATCCATAGACACTACAACTTCTTCTGAGCCTTGGTAGAGAGATGGAGATTTGAGATGCATACCTTCCACTTTCCGTTCGGAGAGTTGACTATACTACCTGATTAGTGGGCCCTGCTGACAGGCATTCCATTCGACGATGAGCCGATTATTGGCGAGACTACACATGGGATGCACCTGACTCCTACGCACCTAGGCTGTGTTCCTCCAAAGCCACCTAGGGGGAAACACATGATCACAATGGGGTGGCTTCAAGAGTGGGACCAGTTCTGGCCCAATCTAGAGCCAAGCAGTGGCGAGGCCAACTTCGTACTTTGGCACTTCTTGTTGGATCTGCTTGCCATGATTTTCTGCGACTCTTCAGCTTATTGCATTCACGCAGATTAACTAGTATATCTGACCAACCTGGAGTACTTAGACCACTATGACTGGGCCGGGGCTAGCTACACCTAGCTGATCTGCTAGCTGGACAATGTAGCTAGGCTAGGTCGTCGGTCTCATGTGGGTCTGTACCCCCTGCTCATTGTAAGTATTAATGAAAATTTATTTCCTTTTTGCAAAATTTTCTTTTTGATAATAGTTGATAATTAACTTTCCTTCTGCTTGCTTTTGCTAGTATTGGGCCATGGAGCATATTACATGGGGACACTACTTTGGTCGCCTCCACGATGAGCTTCTCCCTCTCCCTCGTCAGTGGGTCAAGCCTGACCACAGGGCTGCTGCGGGGGTTTATAGGTACGAGTCCTACCGATATCTGCTGAATTTGGTAGAGCTCGATGACGTAAGTTTTATTACATGAATTTTATTTCTTACATATCCATATTTGCCTGCATTGCTTATAATTGTCTTTTTTGCAAACAAGTGCACCTATGCCCAATTTCAAGATATGATGGCTTCAGCTGGGCACCTCTAAACTCTGGCCGTGTTCTGAGAGACAAGTAGGTGAAGTTCTACTGTATGAAGAAGTCGGCCTACTTCCTCTCAGGACGCGTGAGGGACCAATTCCTCAATGAATTCTGCGTCCCTACTCCTCCTCCCACGAACATGGATCTCGCGGTCCCGTCCCGTGCCGCTGCTGGAAGTCAACACGCTGTAGCCGTGGCTTCTTAAGAAAGGCACATTCTTCGAGAAGTCAACTACATCGATTATCTAGCATGATATAGGCAGGTCGAGAAGCCCTACCTTTTTTAGGAGGCCGTGTGCGACAATCAGCGTGGGATGTAGTACGCCTCTGACTGGGCTAATGTAAATCCTTGTACTTTTTGCTTGAATAATTTTGCTCCATATAGAAGGTTTAATCTAACACTTATTTTACTCCCACAGGGCTTCGAGGAGCAATTTGCCTCCTTCTATGAGGACATTAGGCGAAAACGGGTATGTCGCCTTTATTTTATTTCTAAAGCTCACCTTGTTTATGCCATAAATTCACCTGACACATTTGCAAAATTCGTACAGGAGCTGCGGTGGCGGAATATCATACGGGTGTCTTTTCTAACTTTCCTTTAACTACATGCTTTGGCACTGTTGTAAATCTGACATTCTTTTGAGAATTTTTCAGCAAGACTATCCAGCTAACGAGGTGAATGCGGCCAGTAGTGGAGAATTCACCTTGAAAGTATCTAAGGAGGACCGTTCTGACACAGAGGGTCCTGAGTTCTTCTGCCCGTTCATAGTCTACTGCTGTTGCCTGGTACTCGTGTCGGATCACTCGACGAGGGGCTCGACTTATGGCCAAGAGTTTCCAGCAAGGATCCTCCGACGAGGAGTAGTTGTTTTTTCTTTTTCAATTCAATTTCTTCCTTTTTGCCACTCTTTGTATAAATGGTGCAACTTGTACTCTGTGAACAATGTAACTTATGAAAAGTACAGGAATGCAAATCTGTCTTTGGAATGCAACCCTCTTCTTGAGTAACTATCTGTGTGTGTAAAATGTATGTCTTCATGCAGGTTTTAAGAAATGGCGCCAATTTGGGCGAGCTTGATATTTCAGGGGAGGTTTTGTTCGCTGTCAACCAGGTGGTGCGTCAGCTATGTGCGCCACCTTTATGTGTCACCTTGGTGCGCCTGGGTGGTGCTCCTCCTATAAAAATGCCAGCTTGCTTTCCTTATCTGCTGCGACCCATTTCTCTTTTCTATATTACTTCATCTTCCCCAACGAAATACACCGCCTCTTCTACTGCAAAACCATTCTCAAGCCCTCAATCTTCCTTGAAGTTACATTTTTGCTCTTCCGATGACGGTTAGTTTCCTTCTTCCATTGCAGTGGTATGTGATCTCACCCATTTTCTTTGATGCGATATAAAAAACAAGATCCCCTTCGAGATGGTTCTTTATATTTACATAGATCCACATACTGCTTCTTCCATTTGATCTTTGTTGCTCATATTCCTTCATATCTTGCAACGGGAAAAAGACTACATACACCATTTTCATCAGATTATGAAGGGAAGAGATTATATGTTCTAATTTTCTGATTTTCATCACGGGCTTTGTATACATATCCTCATGTTTTGCAAAAAGGAAAAGGATAAATAGGCTGATTTTCCATCACGCTTCAGATTTGCAAAGGGAAAAAAATCATATCTTCTGATTTTCCCAATCTTCGAACATGCATATTTTTCATATCTTGCAAAGGGAAGTACTGCATGTTCTGGTTTCCATTTTTCAAATTTATGACCTCATTTGATCTTCCCCACCATGAGAAACTATTTGGACAAATCACTTTTTGTTTGCCCCAAACTTGATCCTGCATTATTCCTGCCATATCTTGATCTAACATCTATACCGCAGGGATATCCAACCATGGTGACACCGAAACACTGCTCTGATGTTCTGCAAGCATGGATTGGTGCATTAACTGTTGAGGATCACGAGCAACCGTGGGTTTGGGGCATATCCTCCTCATTGTTAAATATCACCAAGGTGGAAGTGAATTGGCACTTGTTGTGTGCTGCGGCCAGATTCTGGAAACCCACTTTCCATATATTCCACTTCGGGCAGACAAAACTTACTCTCACCTTGGAAGAAGTCCAGTGGATTTGTGGCCTGTTGCCATACATGTCACCACCTGTTTTCATGCGCCGTGACAGTTATTCTTCTGTTCTAAGCCAACTGACGGGTGTATCCCGAAGTGCTTGTGAGAAAAGCCTCATCTGCAAAGATTGGTCCGCTACAATGCTGCGCCTAGATTATTTTTACAAGATAGCCAGCAACCATACGTCATCGGGTAACTTGTGGCTCTATGGCTTCGTGCTACGCTTTCTTGGGGAGCTCATCTTCAGTCATGGTCGGATGACTGTTGTTGTTGACGTGGTAGAAATAACGCTGGCCTTGATCACCCACCAAATTGTTCTTGCGCCTATTCTTCTGGAAGAGATCTATGTTGGCTTGGACTGGCCATTGAAACATTCCCGGCATTTCAATGGTTGCGGCGCCTTAGTGCAAGTAAGCTAACATTGTTATTTTAATGATTTACTGTGCTTATCTAACTGTGCTCTATTTTTCCCTGACAAACTTGGCTTGCTACCCACATGGGGGTGGAAGTCCTACGCCTTCAACATTCTATCTTCGACTCCTACAGTCGCATCAATCATTCACGTGCTCTTCCGGGCGTGCACAAGCTATGCGAAAGACTGCAAAATCTTACCAAGGACACTGTAGTCTAGTGCATTCTGTTCACGACTGTGAAGTCCTTCACTGTCTTCTTTAATGATAGTGATATGTGAGTGATTGTCCTTCCGAGGCTTATGGGCGGTGTGGAATACCATCCCATCCGTGTTCTACGCCAATTTGGCTTTTACCAAGATTTGATTGAGCAAAGCCCTATCCCTGACCGCTTCAAAAGATACATCCTCGATTTTGATGTGACAACCTTTGAGTTAGCCAGCCTGATGCATGGAGGCATTCAATCTTCTAGTCTTGCCATTACTGAAGGTTCAAATTGCACAATAGAATATGAGGTCAAAATTGGAGAAACTTGGCCCATTAATGAACTTCCTCCCAATGGTATTTCATTTACAGGAGCTGGCAGCTCAAAAAGGACAAGAGTCGACTGATTGAAACTTGAGAGTCCACTGCTATTAAGTGAGCAAGTTTTGTACAACTGATGAGTTATAATAAAGGGACAATTTTCCCACTGCTATTTCATTTACACTATGTCACTTCAGATTCTGATTTGGTCTGTGTCTGCAATGAATCTATGCTTTATGCAACAAGCAGTTTGTGTTGGCCTATATGGTCCTGATAGTAGTACTGTCCTAGTGATCCTCTTGACCTAGAAAGGCAACTGGCATGTCCCTAGTCAAAGACCTTTTCCCAACCAAAGAGCGGTTAACATGCCCCTGGTTGCAACTCCCTTCTTTGCCAATATTCCAATTCAAAAGGCAACTGGCATGCCCCTGGTTGGAACAATGGCAGACGCCTTGCAAAGCGATGTAGAATGCAAAGGTGGTGCGATCGAAAATGCTGAATGCCAAATGATTTATACAAGTATAAAATGGAAACAAGATTTATGCATGGTTTATAAATGCTGGTCCCTTCAGCATCAAGGAATCCTTTATTGCCTACTACAAAGAACGAAAATTTCCTCGACTCACGTGACACTACCTGGATCCCTAGATTTATGATGGCTCTCACTTAATTAATAGACTTTTGGAATAAAATGGGCTCCACGCCAAACTCCTAGGGCCCTACACCTACTTTTTTTCAATAATTCCTTTTTCTTTTACTCCCTCAAATGCATGCTAACTTACACTATCCCTACTTGGAGGTAAAACACCTTGGCTGGGGGGTGGCTGCTCTCTCTTTTTTTTTGATGTAAGGGGTGGCTAGTCCCTTTGTAAATTGGGCTTTGTAGGTGTATACTTCTACTGCTTTCCAAGTTATGTGATAGGGACAGAGTGGTCTCACATGCTTCTCTCATTGGAGACAACTTCTATCTTCAACTTCTATCTTCTCATTTCTTTTGTGCTCCGATATCTATATTTTTTCCATGGCTCACACTCACTCACGACCTATCATTTCTCTCCCTCTTGAGGTATAGGTCCCTTGGGAATTTATACATTTCGTCCAATTCCCCGTAAATAGTTGCTCCCTCACTCTCTAAGTCACACAGGTAATAACACATGAGGAGGATCAAAACTCTTCCTAAGTAGGCTGGCATTCTGATTTTCCTCATCGAGCAATGGTTATGATAATGTTTCATATTATGATTACAATGCAAACAAAAAGAAGGTAGAAGTACATATGTTGTATCATACGTGATGTAGATGCAACAACCTAAACTACAAATAAGAAACAAAGAGATGCATGATCTATGACATTGCTTTGCAAAGACTAGGATTGGCTAAGGATCACTGGTAGTACTTTTTCAGGTAAGAAGCGTTAACAGGCTCTGACTGCTCCCCACGATCCATGTCCTCAAGAACGATTGCGCCTCCCGACAAGGCTTCCTTCACAATAAATGGTCCACGCCAGTTGGGCCTAAACTTACCTTGGGTATCAGGTAAGTGAATGGCACGTAAAACTAGATCACCCTGTTCAAAATTTCTAGGCCAAACCTTCTTCTGATATGCTCGAGCCACTCGCTTTTGATAACATTGAGCATGGTGCAAGGCTTGTAATCTATGCTCGTCAATCAGGTCTAGTTGAACACAGCAGTCTTGGATCCATTCTGCCTCATCCAGTTCTACTTCACTCAGAATTCTCTGTGACAGGATCTCAACTTCGAAAGGGAGGACTGCCTCCATACCATAAACAAGTGAATACGGCATTGCTCCCGTCGATGTTCGAATTGATGTCCTGTAAGCCCAAAGAGAATAAGGAAGCTTCTCATGTCAGTCTTTGTGGGTCTCAGCCATCTTCTTCAAGATCTTTATCAGGTTTTTATTGGCTGATTCCACGGCTCCATTCATCTGTGGCCGATACGGAGAGAATCTGTGGTACATGATTTTGTAACCTTGAAGATAGTCCTCAACTCTCCTGCTATGAAGTTAGCTCCATTATCTGATATGATGGTGTGTGGAACCCCATATCTGGCAATAATGTTATTCTTAATGAATTTTTCTGTAGCTACCGCTATCACAGTTTTATATGACGCTACCTCGACCCACTTTGTAAAATAATCTATGGCCACAAGAATATACCAATGCCCATTAAATGTAGCTGGATGAATGGCTCCGATAACATCAATTCCCCAAGTGAAAAAGTGCCAAGGTGACAACATGCTATGTAACTGTTGTGGGGGAACATGTATGAAGTTGTCGTGTATTTGACAATTGTGGCATCTCTGCACAAATTGTCAACAATCTGTTTCTAGAGTGGACCAGAAATAACCCTGCAACATAATTTTCTTGGCCAAGAGCACTCCAATCATGTGTGGACCGCATGTGCCTGCGTGAACCTTCAACAATAATATATCTGCCTCCTTTTTGTCTACGCATTTAAGAAGCATTTGGTTGTAGGATCTTCTGTATAGATGCCCTACTCCGAGTACATATTTAGAGGCCAACCGTATCAAGGTCTTCTTATCTGTTGCAGAAATGCCAGATGGGAAATCGTCGGTCTCCAAGAAAACTTTGATATCATGATACCAGGGCAATTCGGTTGTCGGTTCTACTTCTTGGATGTGCATTCAATGTGTAGGTTTCTCCACACAAGTGACTGAGATATCGGTTGCCTAGGCCTCCGATAGCGATAGCCATGATGCCAGGGTTGCTAATGCATCTGCATACACATTCTTGGCCCGTTTCATGAAAGAAAATTTGACATCCTCGAATTCGACAATCAACTTCAGTAGGTGCTCATGATATAATACCAGCTTTTGGTCCTTAGTCTTCCAGTCACCATTAATTTGTGAGATGACTAGCATTGCATCCCCATATACCCGAAGCTCTCGGACACCTTGTTCCAGTGCCACTTGTAATCCCAGGATGCATGCTTCATATTCAGCTTCATTGTTGGTGCATTCAAATGTCAACTTCCTTGCAAAGGGAATTAGCTGCCTTTGCAGCGTTGCTAAAACTACACAGATGCCTCTTCCTCTTTTATTGACTGCCCCATCAAAGTACAAACACCATTGGTGCTCATCTTGAGGATTTTCTAATTCTTCATCACCCATTGTAAATAAGATGTCTTCATTTGGAAACTGTGTTTGCAGTGGTTGATATTCTGGCAAAGGTAGGTCGGCCAAATGATCTGCCATCGCTTGTCCTTTCATGGACTTCTATGTCACAAAGGTAATGTCATACTATGACAACATAACCTGCCACTTAACACATCTGTCCACTAAAGCTGGCTTCTGGAACAGATACTTGATAGGATCATACCGACATAATAGCAGGACTGAGTATACCATCATGTAATGCCTAAGGTGCTGAGTGGCCCATACCAAGGATAAGCAAACCTTTTCTATGGTGCTGTATTTGACCTCACAGTCATTGAACTTCTTCTTGAGGTAGTAAATGGCCCTCTCCTTACGCCCTGATTCATCATGCTGACCTAGGACCGTGCCCATGGAATGCTGTGTGGTTGAGAGATATAATAACAAGGGTCGTCCTAGCGTGAGAGGAACCAACACTGGAGGTTTTGCCAGCATCTACTTGATCTTATCAAAGGCTGCTTGACATTCATCATTCTAGTGTGTTTGGGCATTCTTCCTCAGGAGTTTGAATATCGGTTCACATATGGGTGTAAGCTGTGCTATAAACCGACTAATATATTGTAGTCGCCCCAACAATCCGCGTATTTCTTTTTCAGTGGTAGGGGGAGGCATGTCAATAATGGCTCTGGCCTTGTGATGATCCACTTCTATTCCTCTCTGGCTAATAATGTAACCCAGGAGCTTTCCGAAAGACACCTCGAATACACATTTGTTGGGGTTGAGACGGAGCTTATACTTTCTCAGGCGATCAAACAACTTCCTAAGGCAGGAAAGGTGATCTTCGAGCTCTTTAGACTTAGCGATCATGTCATCCACGTACACTTCAACTTCTTGGTGCATGAGATCGTGAAATAACGCTATCATGGCCCTCTGATATGTCGCGCCTGCATTCTTCAGCCCAAATGGCATTACTCTATAGCAGATGACTCCCCATGGGGTAATGAAAGACGTCTTCTCCATGTCTTCTTCGGCCATTCTAATCTTGTTGTATCCTAAAAATCCATCTATAAATGATAACATCTTATGCCCTGTTGTGTTGTCAACCAGAATATCTATGTGGGGAAGTGGGAAATCATCTTTAGGGCTCACCTTGTTGAGGTCTCGATAGTCTATGCACATGTGAATCTGCCCGTCTTTCTTTGATACTAGCACCACATTTGTGAGCAACTCAGGATAAAGGACGACCTTGAGGAAATTGACTTTATGCTGTTTCATGATCTCCTCCTTAAGCTTCAACAACCATTGAGGTCACCATCTACGAAGCTTCTACATGACTAGCTTTGAATTTGGTTTTAGTGGCAAAGTGTGTACTACCACCTCTATGTCTAGGTCAATCATGTCATCGTAGATCCATGAAAGACATCCACATATTCTTTTAAGAAAGCTATAAACTCTGCCTTTGCTTGTGATGATAATTTAGCACTGATGCGTGTTTCTTTAACATCTTCTGTCATGCCAATGTTGACAAACTCTGTCCCTTCCTCCACATGTAGGTTTAGGCCCTCTGGGTCATTATCGTGAGGCTGGAATTGCGAAGGCGCATCATCATCAATCTCGTCATCTACACTGTCTACCTCAATGGCCTCATCCTCCTCTCCTTAGGTAATAAGCTCCGACAAAATTTCCTGCTCGAAGGTTGGATATGTGATGTCCACTGAGAGGATTTCCTCCGATTCTAGGCCCTGATGGTGCTTTATGACAGTCATAGTGACTTTGTACTCTTGTAACAGCACTATGCGACCTCTTCTGCTACATGACAGTCCAGTCTAGCTGTGGACCTGGGGCTCCCTTCTTCCGAGAATGATGCATCTCTATTCACATTTTTTGATTTTCCAGATTTTTTGGGGTTTTTTGATGTTTTTGTGTTTTCTATACTATTTACAAAGGGTGCTGCATGCTGGCAGCTGTCCTGCTGCTGACTGATGAGACTATTGCTGCTTGTACTGCCTCCTGGGCCTAGCTCAGGTTTTTTTTTTTTTTTTGCTCCTCACCCTTAAGGTGAGGCTTAAACTACCAGTACCAGCTAGACCCGTCTCCCGGTTGATAGGAGATTAACTCCATTGGTCTAGCACACTCTCTTTCTGATTGAAGGACCATGATTGAAGCTTGGTCCCGTGGTGGTACTGGTAATTCCGACTGTGGTGGTGAAACAACTGCTTTCCCGTTCCTGACTCTGTCGTGCTCTGCTAAGTCTTCCACAAGCACCTCCAATTGTTCTTGGAATAAAATGTCCAGATCTCCAACTATGTCATCTGTCAGGCTACTTTCTGAGTCTGTCTTCTGATCTGGACCTTGCACTGCTGCTGCGTAAGACGCCATTGACTGCTTTGACTCTAACAACACAGCACAATCCTAGAATTGCTGACAGGCCTACTCAATACTCTGCTCTGACTTTGCCTGATCATCCTCTGTATACAACTCCTTTGGACAAATCCAAACCGCTGGCGATTGTGACAATGAAACTGTGAACGGACTCCGGTTTGGGTCCAAGATGCCTGCACTGGCGAAGTTAGACAAATCACGTGGAATGATCATCCTTGGAGACTTACAGTAACGTGGGGATCTCTTCCGCTGGTACTAAAGCTCACATCCCAAACCTTTATGCTCTCTCCATTCTTCCACCTTGATTGGCTCGACGATTCCTTGGCTGTATCGCCCAAGGGGGGTCCCTTTCTCATATCCCCACTTGCGACACAAGTTATCGACCATCAGACGGGGATTACTACGAATGGCCAAATGGCCAACACGCTCAAAAGGAGGAATAAAATTAACCAGCTCGAACCGGTTAACACGATACATAACATCAGTGGGTTTAGGCTCGAAGTGGACGATTTGTGGTGCAACAACAAAGACAGCCTTAGTCTTCTCCAGATCTTCTGCCATGACAACAACAACGCTGTCATCCCAGTAGAACTTGATCATACGATGGAGAGTTGAGGGAATGACCTGGTGCTTGTGAAGCCAAGGGCGTCCAAGCAAGAGATTAAAAGAGGGTTCAATGTCAACGACGTAAAATTCTACGTCGAAGCGGGCTAGGCCAATGGTCAGAGAAATGATCAGAATCCTAAGTGCAACATGGTGCATATTATCGAAAGCCGTCATCCCTTTCACGGTCGGTATTATGTCTTCGGACTTGAATCCGAATGCACTTGCTGTATGCAAGGGGCAAACATGTAAACCTGCTCCGTTGTCTACCAACGTGAGAGGGATGCGAAAGTTTCAATATTGCGCAATGATGAACAAGGGGGAATTATGATTGGTTCCTAATGGTGGCAACTCCTGGCTGGAGAAGAATCACCTGCGGCGCCGCTATCATACCCACCATATTCTCAAAGGTAGCTAACTCGATGGTTGGGGACACATGGGTAGCTTGGAAGACTCTAAAGAAGGCCTCCCTACGCTCGACTGAGGTGTGGATCAGGTCCCAAATAGAAATATCAACTTTGACTTTCTTAAGCTTAGCGGTTATGTCAATCGAAGGTTGGTTGCTTGTGGTGGGAACAGGTGGCGCTACTCTTGGTGTGGGTAGTTGCAGGGACTGTGCATGCAATTGGACAGGAACTGGTACTACCGGTGCTGCTGATCTAGATGGTTGAGCATCTAACTGGATAGGGCTTGGTGTTGGAAGATTAGGTCTGGGTGCTAGGGGTTTGTACACCCTACCTGATCGCGTTACCTCTGCACACATTTCTGTGGCATTATTATATGGAACACAATGCGTGTCATGAGTAAGGGTGATGACAATAGGGGACGGGCTACTAACTGTACAGGCATGGCTGGAGGATACTGGTAACTTTGAGGTGCGAGTGATGGAATAGGCCGAGATTGTGGCCAGGCCTGGAGACAAATTGGTGCTGGTGGTTGTGGATGCACGATAGGCGGCGCCACAGTGTACTTCGACTCAACAATAGGACGAATCATATTAACTGACTCCTCGGAACCACCGAGGAAAGACCGATATAGCTGGTGCGGAAAAGGGGATGACACATCATGAATAAGATCAGTGGGACAAATAGGAGATGAAATAGAATCAAAAGAAAAAACAGAATTGACTCCCGAGGAACCTGATGCTCTTGGGGATGAATGTTGTGGTAAAGGCTGGCTAACTATGTTGGGATGTGCTGGTGGTGCTTGTGCGGCTGCTGATGCAGGTGTTGGGCCTACCGCCTACGTGCTAATGAAAATGACCTTTTGGTCAATCAAGTCTTAGATTGCGTGCTTCAATGTGAGGCAATTATCCGTCGAGTGGCCTGCAACCCGATGGAAATTGCAGAACGCATTCGTATTGTACCATGCGGGGAGTGGACTTGGTGGCGGGTGAATCTTAGGCAGCCTCAAAAGAGATGTGACTTTAGGAAAAACCATGCTCAATGGCTCCACCAATGCGGTATAGTAGCACTTGTCACAGCATTGTCGCTTCGGCGGTGGATGTGCCAATGGTGGACGCATCCTAGCCGATGGGGTAGGGTATACCAGAGTGGCAGTGGGAGTGATGCGTGATGCATGGGGTGCTCTAGGTGTGGGTGTAGGTGCATAAATTACTTGGCGTTGAGGGGGCAGATGGACATTTACCGGTGTAGCAGGGGATCTGATGTAAGAAAATGTATTCTTGGAGGGATCCCGCCTCTTGGGTCGATTGGCATTGTGGTTGTTGTTGTTGTTACTGCTACTAGCGCCACTATGTGAGGAAGTGACTTGTTTGGCAAATGCAGAGAGTGCTGGGAAACTGCTGTCGGGCAGTGAACTCTCAACACTAGCACCTGCCCGAAGCAAAACAGAAAAAGTGGTGACTGGCTAAATGCTGAGCAGAGCCTCGACTGCTAGCTGTGCTCCCCGGATCACTATCTCAATAGACTCCTCATCAAAGGGCCTATCTTTGACTAACAAAGCCAAGGATTTCCATCATCCAACATACTCCTCAATGTTTCTTGGGGCCTCTGCTTAACTGCGACTAAGTTCTCCCGTTTCGGGACTAGGTTGAGGTTAAAGGAATACTGTTCGAGGAACGCCTGTGTGAGGTCCTCCCAAGTCTTGATGGTGGCCATGTCAAGGGAAGTGAACCATTTCAATGCGGACCCCGTAAGACTTTTCTGGAACAAGCGGATAAGCATCCTCTCGTCAGCCTGAAGCTGGGCGAGGTCTCCACAATAGGCTTTGAGGTGTGAAATTGGGCAGCCTCTACCATTGTACTTTTCGAACTCCGAGATATGAAAGTTCGAAGGGAGAGTCGCCTCTGGGAAATAACAAAGGTCCCGGAATTGGTAGGACTAGTGGTCCCCGCCCTGCACTTGTCGGAGTGTTCGCTCTAAATCGTTTACCCTCGCAAGGAGAGCGTCTGGAGCTACTGTTGTTGTGGATTGTGCAGCTGATGCAGGTGCCACGTACACCGTATGGGTCGCCCCTAAAGGCACCTCCGGATCCACCATTCCGCCATCTGGCGCTACGATAGGATGGCTAGTGTACCCATGCATGGGTGCTGTGTGCTGAGGTATCAAAGATGAACCCTATGTCTGATACATGGGTGAGGATAAGGCAGGGGGTGGTGCCACAGAAGGTGCAAAATGCGGGAGCAAGAGCTATTGGACCGAAATGACCCCTGGTACTACGCTCATGGCGGGCTGTGCTCACACCAGCCTTGCGTGCTGTGGTGGGTATTGTGGTAGTGCTGCAGAAGGTAATGTTGACGTCCCTATTGCCGAGGAGACAAGGGACGATGACGACTGTGGGGGTGGTGCAGTGGGTGCAATCTGTGGTCCTAGGGTTGGTTGCAAAGGCAACTCGAGATTCGGGAAGGACAAACTCGACAAAGGCTGGAGTGCTAGTGTCAATCCCTGCAACTGCTAGGGGAAGGGCCGACATTTGCTACAGCTGCGTGGTCACAGGATCGTCACTCATAGCTCCAAAAGATGGAGTCAAAAAAGGGGAAGAGGGGTCAAGAAGCTGAGAACTCAACTATCTAAACTAGGGAGATGCTACTACAGAAACAGCCGCAGTCGGAGGGGTGCTAAAAAACACATAGCCTTGAGGAGTAGTGAAAGGAGTCTGGGGCAGGGTCATGGGGATAGACTCAACAGCTAGGGCCCCAAAAGCAGAAGATGACCAAGCTAATAGTCCCAAAGGCAGGGTAGCCACAGGGACACGGTACTGGGATGGTGGAGATCCTCTAGAGGCTAAAACAAAGGTGGAGGCAATAGTGATGATGGGGACCGACACAAAGGAAGGGTAAACTGAAACGGGGACCCCCTCCTGGACAGCAAAGGAAAGAGGCTCGCTGGTTTTCTAGGCCATGGCGGATCGTGAGCCGGTACGGATCCGACTGCGGCTGGGAACAAGAGAATGAATCCTAGGACGAGCTATTGTCAAAGGTGACAGATAACTTGGGAGATGTGGTTGATAACTGGGTCGTGCCAGGTATCAATGAAAGGGAAAAAAACCTCGAGCTCTGGCTAAGGAACTCGCACACTAACCGGTACTATAGTATTGCAAAAACAAGAAACGAGTTAGAAAAGATGCAATGCTTAAAATGGTATGAATGCAGATGCATGAATGCTTATAAATGCGCTCTCTCACAAGCCGTCTACTCCGGGTTCACACAAAGGTAAATGGGTCTTCGACTCAATGTTAAAAAGTAAAGATTCCCGTTCTAAATCCTAGCCAAAGCTTAGGCAGTGAACGGGTGGAGCGTTTGGGGCCTCGTCCTCTACCAAAGCAGTAGGTTGTACCCTCTACTAACACCGACAAAACCCCAAACAAGGGGGGACATACCGATATCTCATCCCACACCAAAGCCATAGAATGAGAAAATTGGGAAATGTCCTTCGCAAACTACATAGGCGAACTCAAGAGATGAGAAGATGCATGCCCTATATGATGAATGCAAAATATGCTTTAAGTCTTTTACTTGTAAGTTTATTAAACAATGGGGAAAAGTTTGCAATTTGTCACTAGTTTATCCTATTTATTTATTTTTATGTTTTTATTTTTTTATTTTTAACTAAAAGGGGAAGGAAAAAATGTCTCTAATCTCCTAAACATGGCATATGCGAAAGGGGAAGAAAACATCCAAAGCAATCATCAATCAACATACAAAAAGCATGCGCATGTTATGTGCAAGAGTGGTGGCATAGCAAATGTGTAAAAAGAAAACACTCACCATACCAAATGCATGTATAAAAGGTAAAGAAGGCACAACTTATACTACAAGAAAAAGGGGGGCATATCAAACAAATAAAGAACAAATAAACAAGCGAAGAAGAACTAATGTAAACAAGAAACACCAAAATGAAGGCCGGGATCTAGTTATCCCCAGCGGAATCGCCAGTTCCTGTAACCATGCCGGCGACAGCCTCGAGCATGGTGTGAAAGGCTAAATGCACGAGGACCAGCAAAGTCACGGCAAAAACGATAAAAACAATGATAAAGAAGTGGGAGTCGCCACCTAGTATACTTGAAAAAGGAAGACGAGGAAACTGTTTGAAACAATAAAATTATGAAACAAGCCAATGGATAAAAGTCATCATGAACTAGAAATTGGGCAAGGATCCCTGTTACGCACGATGAAGGTATTAGGCACCCCCATGCGCCCGAGAAATCGGTCTTTCATGGCTTCTTCGTTTACTTATATGGAAATGTCGGCTTTTCAACCTATTTCTGTACACCCGAGGGCGATATGCAATGCGATGCTACATGCAAGTGCGTGCCTAGTGCTAAATATTGGTAAAAGGACTATGAGGTGTGTCCTATTGCTCTGAAAGATCACTCAAGTCATGGATTGAATACCGGTGCAAAGATATTGCACGAATATAACCATGGATCCAGTAATATCGAGTGGCTAACATCATCGCTTTGCTACATGCACTACAAGAAAAATTAGATTTTGCGAGGACAAGTAGCGAGGACGTCGCGAGGACATGTCCTCGTAAAAATATGACGAGGAGATATAGCGGGCATATTGCGAGGAAATGTCCTCGCTTAAATTTAGCGAGTAGGTCGCGAGGACATTCCTCGTTAGTGTCCTCGCAAAGTCCGATATAAAATACCTCGACGCAGGTTCTGTCCCTTTGTTTCTTAACCTAAAGTCAGCGATATTTCCGCCTCCTCCTGCGCTGCTCCTCCTCCGTCGACGGTGCTCCTCCGTCGACGGTGCTCCTCCTGCGCTGCGTCCTCCTCCCGCCGCCTCCTCCTGCGCTGCGTCCTCCTCCGTCGACGGTGCTCCTCCTGCGCTGCGTCCTCCTCCCACCGCCTCCTCCTGCGCTGCGTCCTCCTCCGTCGACGGTGCTCCTC
>JAMKQA010000458.1:0-31307 GCA_024699735.1 Posidonia australis
CATGTGTTGATGCAAGCAAACTACGCCCTATATATGCATATTCTGCATGAGAATTAGTGTGTTGTGATGTAGAGCTACATGGATGTAGGAAGAGCATGGATTTATGCATGCATGGAGGAAAGTGTTGGTGTCGCAGAGTGAGGACACAATGTTTATGATCACTAATAGTACTTTTTCAGGTAGCATGAAGTAACTGGCTCTGACTGTTCGATGCAGTCCATGTCCTCAAGGATGACAACCCATGATGGTGTTTCAAAATGGTCACTGTATCCCTAGTTTTCTTGTATGCACCCTTGATGATTCCTGGCTTTGATATTTCTGAGCCTGTGTCTGATTGTTCTACTTCTGATGAACAAAAGCTCTTACTATCATGTTGTCTCTGTACAGCATGTGCAACATGTCGGCAACTATCGTTTGTCTGGCTGATGTGAGTGCTGCCACCCGAGTTCCCTCCTGAGCCTAGCTTAGGATCTCCTTCTTTTGGACCCCACTGCTCAAGTGGGGCCAGGTCTGATAGTACCACCTAGACCCGCCTCCTGGCTGATAGGAGATAAACTCCTCTGGTCTAGTGCTCAAAGACTTGTTCTCTTCAAGAGTTAGGATTGCAGATTGACCTGGTGCAACTGCTTGTTCCTCTATTTCCTTGATCATTACCGCCTTCCCTTTCCTATGCTTGATTTCATTTTGCGCATCCTTAGCCAGTACTAACAATTGCTCCTGAAATAGAACCTCTAAGTGGTTGAGCATGTGATCCACTTGGGCTACCACAGCATCTCCTTCCTCTTCTCTGGAAGGGAATCCACATAGTAAGCGCTGGTAGTCTTCGACGGTATCCCAAGTACTGGTTCTGACTGGACTAGCTGCAATCCCTTCACTACTGTCTGTTGTTCTGAAGCTGTTATTGCTGATTCTGCCCTTGCGACATCCTCTACTGTAACCCAATTAATAGACAGATCCTCCACCGACTCTGGAGGCGGCAGTACTAGCATGGCTATTCCCGATGACAGGGATGATGCTGAATCCCTGACTTCCCTGTCCGAGTAGTAGTCCTCTATGCACACCCATTCTGGTTCATCGACTGGCTCCTTGGACTCGGATTCTGCAAGCATGAAATTCAGATTAGGATCCATCAATCCCGCACTGACAAAATTGTTTAAATCTCGAGGAATGACGAGCTTTTGGAACTTACGACGCCTTGTGCATCTGTCCTATGGCTTGCACCTGTAACCCAATCCTTCAAACTCACGTCTTCTTTCCGCGGTGACTGGTTCTGCGATTCCCTGGCCATCTCGCCCGAGAGGTGCCCCTTTCTCATACCCCCATCTTTGGCATAGATTCTCGACCATCAAGAAAGGATTGCCGAAAGTGGCCAAATGGTTGGCACGCTCGAGAATCGGAATAAAATTGACCGGTTCAAAACGGTCGACACAATAAAGCACATTAGAGGGTCTGGAGTCAAAGCGGACAATAAGGGGTGAGACCAAAGAGACCGCCTCAACCCTCTCCTTTTCAAGGTTTTCCGCCATCACAACGACGATGTCATTGTTCCAGTGGAATTTAATCATGTGATGGATGGTTGAGGGGATGCCCTGATGCTTGTGGAGCCAAGGGCGCCCAAGTAGAAGATTGAAGGATGGTTCAAGGTCAACAACATAAAACTCAACCTCAAAACGGGCAGGGCCAATGCTTAAGGGAATGGTCAGAATCCATAATGCATCATGGTGCGTGTTATCGAAGGCCGTCAATCCCTTCACTACCGGAGTAATGTCCTCCGATTTGAAGCCGACCTGACATGCAGTCCGCAAGGGGCAGACGTTCATACTGGCACCATTATCAACCAGAGTAAGAGGAATGCAGAAATTTTGGTATTGCATCGCAATGAAAAGCGGTTGATTGTGATTTGTCCCCGCCGGAGGAAGCTCAGAACTAGAGAAGGAAATGACCTCAGGTGCAGTTATCATTCCCACCATGTTTTCCAAGGCTAAGGGTTGTATTATTGAGGAAACATGGGCAGCCTGGAAGACTCGGAGAAATGCTTCTCTATGTTCAACCGAGGTGTGGATAAGTTCCCAGATGGAAATATCTGCCTTAATTTTCTTTAGTTGGGCAGTTATGTCGGCCACTGGTGCATCGGTTCTGGTGGTAGGGTTAGCTCTGGTGGTAGTCTCCTCAAGGATTGGACCAAGAGTGGGGGTTCTAGTTTGGGTAGATGGGACCACAGGCTAGCTAGTCATGTTTGCTAGGGCTAGGACCTTGTACACCCTTCCCGACCGCGTTACCTCTGCGCGCATTTAGGCAGTGTAACTGTAGGGCATGCGGTGGGTGTCCTGTGTTAGGTTGATGACCACAGGAGCACGGGCTCTTAACTCTATAAGGTTTGACGTTGGCAGAGTGGGTTCCGGTCCTTGGTGGGCTAGGTTATGCCTCGGTCTGGCTAACAGGCTGATCACTGGTGGGGCTGATTGCATGGTGGGTCGGGCATCCATGCGCCTCGGTCGAGCAGTCAACTAAATCATGCTTACAACAGAATTAACAGTATTAAGGAAAAACTGACTCAACTGATAAGAAGGGGATTCAGAAACATCATGGATGAGGTGAGAAGGATCAAAAGGTTCGACCTCACCTGAAGATAGGGAATGCACTCCCAAAGTTCCTGGTGCACGCTCAGGTAGAGGTTGGCTAACTATATTGCCTGATGTGGATGCAATTGTGTGTGCTGCCTATGCAGCGGGCCTAAGCTCTGCCTCCTGAGTGTTAATGGTGATGACCTTGTGGTCAATCAAGTCCTGAATAGCATTCCGGAGTGTGTAGCAGTTGTCCGTAGAATGCCCGGCAGTTCTATGGAAATTGCAGAATAAATCTGCCATGTACCACGGTGGAAGTGGGTTTGGTGGGTGGATTTCTGGAAGTCTCAGCAGTGACACTATTTTTGGCAAAATGACACTCAAACGCTCAACCAGAGGAGTGCAGTCCCTCTCAGAGCGAGGAGGTCACTTTGGTCCTGAGTAGCGCCTTTGCCTTGCCAGTGCTGGCTGGTAGACCGGTTCAGCGGTGGTTGTGATCTGTGAAGTACGTGGAGCTCTAGGTGTAGGTGAATAAATGACCTGATTTTGAGTTGACGGGTTCACCACATTCGCTGGCATAGCAAGAGCTCCTATATAAGCTACAGCATTCCTAGCGGACTCCTTCTTCCGGCCGAATCCAGTGTTAGATCCATTGTTATTGTTACTCGATCCGCCGGTAGGCATCGTCTGCTTGGTGAATGCTGCAAGCGCAAAGAAACATCTACTATTGAGTGAGCTCTCAACGCGGGTGCCAACTTTAATCAGGGCAGTGAAAGTGGAGATGGGCTGAATGCTTAGTAGGGCCCCAATGGCTGGCTACGCTCCTCGAATAGTAATTTTGATAGATTCCTTGTCAGAGGGTCAATCGCGCACTTGTGGAGTGAGGGCTCGCCAGCGCCCGACGTACTCCCCGAACAGCTCGTAGGGCTTCTACTTGGTGGCGACTAGGTCCTCGCGCTTTGGGACCATGTCAAGATTAAAAGAGTATTGTTCTCGGAAAGCTTCGCTCAGATCATTCCAAGTTCTGATGGCAGCCATATCCAGCGATGTGAACCACTTCATAGTTGGACCGGTGAGACTTTTCTGGAAAAGGCGAACAAGAAGCCGCTCATTAGCCAGGAGCTGAGCGAGATCGCCATAGTACGCCCTATGATGCAAAATCGGGCAGCCTTTCCCGTTGAATTTCTCAAATTCCAGGATATGGAAGTTCGGTGGGAGTACCGCCTCTAGAAAGTAGTAGAGGTCCCGGAATGAGAAAGACTAGCAGTCCTCTCCCTGCACTTGTCGGAGAGCCTTCTCTAGGTCATTCATCTAGCGCAAAGTGCATTAGGCGTTGCTGCTGACATCGAGTGTGCAGCCGGGGCGGGTCCCGCGTACGCTGTGTCTATGGCACCCATGTGCTCCTCCAGATCGACCATCTCACCACCTGGTGCTGTAGCATGATGACCAGCATACCTGTGTGTGTGTGCTAGTGGTGGTGTGCATGCTGAGGCCTGAACTTGATGCAAAGGTATTGAAATGTTATGCTGTGCGGTGCATGTAGTTGTGTGTGGGAGAAACAGCTGCTGAACTGGTATGGTCGGGTTCGTAGGCCGATGTACTCCCACTAGCCCAAGAGGTTGACCACCATTGGAAGGAGGAATATCCTGTGCATGCTGTGGATATGATGCTATAAGTAGAATGGCTATGCCAGTTGTCAGGACAGCAGGAAGCTGTGGCAACAGCTGTAGTGGTAGAGTGACTGATGCTGCATGAAGGGCCTGAGCAGACAGAACAGGATCCTCAGGAACAGGACAGACAGGTGTAGTCAAAATGGGATTTAAAGAAAAAGGCATGCTTTGCAACCTCTGTGCAAGGGCAAGAAGCTACTGATATTGTATAGTGGCAGAACCATCGGCAGCGGTACCGAGGGCTGGAAGATCAAGCAGCAGGGATGCTGTGGGTTTGAGGTTCAAAGATGCTGCGGGCTGAATTCCTATTGAAGAGACAATCACAACCAACTGGGTATCAAATGAATGAGGGTCAACAGTAGGACAGGGCACTGTCTGATCAGATACCTCGAAGTTGTTATAGTGACTACCTCTGTAGCGGGCTCCAAACCAATGAAGGTATGCCAGTGTCTCGAAATTGGAAGGTGAGGAGCTCCAGGTGCCGGGAAGAAGTGGCCATGGAGCGATGAAGGAACAAGTGATGATAGGGCAAAAGAGGGAGGAGGGGCAGAAATAGGAATCCCCTCCAAAGCAGCTGATGTAGAGATCTCAGAAGCTCGCTGGGCCATGATGGACCGCGAACAAGTAAGGATAGGGCTACGATTGCAAATAAAAGAACAACGCCTACGAGGAGCTATCATCGGAAACGATGAATAGCTCGAGAAGAATACCTCAAGAACGAGGTCACAGAAAGGAACTCCCAGGCTCAGAACTAGGAACTCGCAAAGAATTCAAATCCTAGTCAAGGAAAAGAACCCTAAAGTGTTAGTGAAGAAGAGAAAGAAAAAAAGGGAAAATATGACAATTAGAAGAAAATAAGTTAGCTATGCAGTATTGTTTGTTAGGGTGCCATGAATGGCACACATGCACATGAATGCTACTAACATGCTCTCTCTCACCTTGCATGTCCCACATGGGGCTGACCACATGGGACGCATTCATGGGTTTGGGCTTTTCGAATATGGTCAGAAAGTAAGGTCCCCGTTCTAAATCCTGGCCAAAGCACAGGCAGTGAACGGGTGGTGCGTTGGTTGCCTCCTCTCTTGTAGTAGCAAGGAGCTGTACCCTCTACTAGCACCGACACGACCTCGGACAAAGGGGGACAAACTAGCAACACATCCTACGCCAAAGCTATTGAACGGGCTGCAAGGATCGTCCTTTGCCAACTATGGGTAATCTGTGAGGAGAAGATGCATGCCCTATATGATCAAACATGCGATATGCTTTTGTGATTTTTACATGCGTTTTATTAAACCAAAGGGGATTGTGAGCATTCGTCTCTAGTTAGTCCTTCTTAATTGTTCAACTGAGTTTGTGTGTTTTAACTAGAGGGATTTGAGAGCATTTGTCTCTAGTTACGCCTTATTTAATTGTTCGTCTGAATTTGTGTGTTTTACTTTAACCAGATAGGGAGGCAAACAAGTCTCTACTCTCCTAACCATGGCAAATTTGAAAAAACACACAATTATGGCATCCAAAAGTCAGACAAAAGGCGTAAACATGGCTTGTGCTGGTGTAGTGCTCAAGTAGGTGAATAAAAGCAAGTATCGACAAACAAAGCATGAATTAAGTCATGTGCATGTGCGGTGGCATAGCAACAGTGTAAAGAAAGCAAAAAAAAGGCATGTTTAGTCAAATATATACAAGTAACAGAAGAAGAAAGCAAGCATAATGTAAACAGACCAAACACAAGTAGGGAAACCAGAATGAAAGCTAGAATCAGGTTATCCCCAAGGTGCTGCCAGTTCCTGTGACCATGCCGATGGAACCCTTGTGCGGCTCTCCTACTACCGAGTGAGTGGAAACACACGAAGAGATCCGATACGGTCACGGCGAAAATGGTGAATCCGGAGGAAAAGATAAGACTTGAAAACACCAAGGGAAGATAAAAAGGATAAGGAAAGGTGTCGCCACCTAGTCTTTTAATGGAAAGACGAGGAAAACCAAAAAACACCAGAAAAAAACTGGGAAGCAAACAAGATGTAGAATGTATGCGCGTGCACCATGCCTAATGGACAATGCACAAATGAATGCTGGCCAGAGAAAGGGTAAGGATTCTGGTTACGCATGGGGAAGGGGTTAGGCACCCCCATGCGCTTGAGAAAACTTGGTCTTTCTAGGTTTTCCTACTGTCAATGGTTTGCTAAAGGTATGCTTGCTTATTCTATATGCTCATGTATGAAGTTCTGAAGCCCAAGTCATCAAAAATACATAGGAAAATACATTCTATGCAATTTGTGCAAATATGTGCAATTCTAGTCAAAATGAAGTTTCCTAGGGGTCAGAATGCAATTTTACCGCCTAAACATGCATTTAAAACAATTCAGTGGAAATGCATGGTAAAACTGCAAGAAAACTGATTAAGAAATGGGAGGCCTCCCTTTTGTTCATCTTTCTAGACTGTCGACCGGAGTCTGGATGCTACCATCCGCGGTTTGGTCCGTCAGGACGAATCTCGGTGCCACCAACCTTGCCTTTGAATTCCGATCCTAATGGACAGATTCAAGGCCTCCCGTTTGTTCATCTTTCTAGACTGCCGTCTGGAGTCTAGATGCTCCCATTTGTGGATCGATAGTCAGGGTGAATGACGGTGCCACCTCCATCGTCTTTGAATTCCGTTCCTGATGGACAGATTCAAGGCCTCCCATGTTCATCTTTCTAAACTACCATATGGAGTCTAGAAGCTCCCATCCGCAGTTTGGTCCGTCAGGACGAGTCTCGGTGCCACCTCCTTCGCCTTTGGATTCTGATCCTGATGAATGGATTCAAGGCCTCCCATTTTTCATCTTTCTTGACTGCCTCCCAGAGTCTAGATGCTCCCATCCGCAGTTCGGTCCTTCATGACGACTCTCGGTGCCACCTCCCTTGCCTTTGAATTTCAATCCTGATGGACGGACTGATGGTCTCCCTTTTCTCATCATTCGTGACTGCCGCCCGGTGTCTAGATGCTCCCATCCATGGTTCGGTCTGTCAGGACGAATCTCGGTGCCACCTCCTTCGCCTTTGAATTCCGATCTTGATGGACGGATTCAAGGCCTCCTTTTTATCATCTTTCTAGACTACCGCTCGGAGTCTAGATGCTCCCATCTGCGGTTCAGTCTGTAAGGATGAATCTCGGTGCCACCTCCTTCGCCTTTGAATTCTGATCCTGATGGACGGATTCAAAGCCTCCCTTTTTTCATTTTACTAGACTACCGTCGAGACTCTACAAGCTCCCATCCGCGGTTCAGTCCGTGATTACAAATCTCGGTGCCACCTCCCACTCCTTTGAATTTCGTTCCAAGTGGACGGATTCAAGGCCTCCCATGTTCATCTTTCTAGACTACCTCCTGGAGTCTTGATGCTCCCATCCGCGGTTCAGTCCGTCAGGACAAATATCGGTGCCACCTCCTTCGCCTTTGAATTCCGATCCTGGTGGACGAATTCAAGGCCTCCCTTTTGTTCATCTGTTTAGACTACCAACTGGTGTCTAGATGCTCCCATCCGCGGTTCGGTCCGTCAGGACGAATCTCTGTGCCACCACCCTCGCCTTTGAATTCCTATTCTGGTGGACGGATTCAATGCCTCCCTTTTGTTCATCTGTCTAGACTGCCTCCCGGAGTCTAGATGCTCCCATCCGTGATTCGGTCCGTCAGGACGAATCTCGGTGCCACCTCCCTCTCCTTTGAATTCCGATCCTGGTGGACAGATTCAAGGCCTCCCTTTTGTTCATCTTTCTAGACTGCCATCCAGAGTCTAGATGCTCCCATCTGTGGTTCGGTCCGTTAGGACGATTCTCGGTGCCACCTCCCTCGCCTTTGAATTCCGGTCCTGATGGACGGATTCAAGGCCTCCCATTTTTCATCTTTCTAGACTGCCGCCCCGAGTCTAGATGCTCCCATCTACGGTTCTGTCCATCAAAACGAATCTCGATGCCATCTCGTTCGCCTTGGAATTCCGATCCTAATGGATGGATCCAAGGCCTCCCTTTTTTCATCTTTCTTGACTGCTGCCCTGAGTCTAGATGCTCCTATCCACGATTCTGTCCTTCATGACGATTCTCGGTGCCACCTCCCACGCCTTTGAATTCCTATCTTGATGGACGGATTGAAGGCCTCCCTTTTTCCATCTTTCGAGACTACCGCCCCGAATCTAGATGCTCCCATCAGTGGTTCGGGCCGTCAGGACGAGTCTCGGTGCCACTTCGTTCGCCTTTGAATTACGATCCAGGTGGACAGATTCAAGGCCTTCCATGTTCATCTTTCTAGACTACCGCCCGAAGCTTGATGCACCCATCCGCTGTTCAGTCCGTCAGGACTAATATTGGTGCGCCCTCCTTCGCCTTTGAATTCCGATCCTGGTGGACGAATTCAAGGCCTCCCTTTTGTTCATCTGTCTAGACTGCCGTCTGGTGTCTAAAATCTCGGTGCCACCTCCCTCGACATTTAATTCCTGTCCTAGTGGATGAATTGAAGGCCGCCCTTTTGTTTATCTGTCTAGACTGCCGCCCGGAGTTTAGATGCTCCTATTCGTGGTTTGGTCCATCAGGATGAATCTCAGTGCCACCACCCTCGCCTTTGAATTCCGATCCTATTGGATGGATTCAAGGCCTCCCTTTTGTTCATCTGTCTAGACTGCCGCACAGAGTGTAGATGCCCCCATACGCGGTTCGGTCCGTTAGGACGAATCTCAATGCCACCTCCTTCGCCTTTGAATTCCGAACCTGATGGACGGATTCAAGGCCTCCCATTTTTCAAATTTCTAGACTGTCGCCCAGAGTCCAGATTCTCCCATCCGTAGTTTGGTGCGTCAAGACGATTCTTGGTGCCACCGCCTTCGCCTTTGAATTCCATTCTTGAAGGACGAATTCAAGGCCTCCCTTTTTTCAACTTTCTAGGCTGCGCCCGGAACCTACATGCTCCCATCAACGGTTCGGTCCGTGATTACGAATCTCGTTGCCACCTCCCTCGCCTTTGAATTCCGATCCAGGTGGACGAATTCAAGGCCTCCCTTTTGTTCATTTATCAAGACTGCCACCCGGAGTTTTGATGCTCCCATCCGTGATTTAGTCCGTTAGGACTAATCTCGGTGCCACCTCCTTCGCCATTAAATTCCAATCCTGGTGGATGGATTCAAGGCTTCCCTTTTTTTCATTTGTCTAGACTACCATCCGGAGTCTAGATGCTCCCATCCGCGGTTCACCTGTTAGGACGAATCTCGGTGCCACCTCCCTCGCCTTTGAATTGCTATCCTGGTGGACAGATTCAAGGCCTCCCTTTTGTTCTTATGTCTAGATTGCCCCCCAGAGTCTAGATTCTCCCATCGGCAGCTCGGTCCCTCGGGACGAATCTCAGTGCCACCTATCTCGCCGTTGAATTCTGATGCTGATGGACGAATTCTAGGCCTCCCTTGTTCATCTTTCTAGACTACAGCCTGGAGCATGATGCTCCCATCCACGGTTCAGTCCATCAGGATGATTCTCGGTGCCACCTCTCTCGCCTTTATATTCTATTCCTGATGGTCGGATTCATGGCCTCCCTATTCATCTTTCTTGACTGCCACCCGGACTCTTGAAGCTCCCGTCTGCGGTTCGGTCCGTCGGGACGAATCTCGGTGCCACCTCTGTCACCTTTGAATTCCGATCCTGATGGACGGATTCAAGGCCTTCCCTTTTCCATTTTTCTAGACTACCGCCTGGCGAAGTCTAGGTGCTCCCATCCGTGGTTCGGTCCGTCAGGACGAATATCAGTGCGCCCTCCTTCGCCTTTGAATTGCAATCCTGATGGACGGATTCAAGGTCTCCCTTTTTCATCAGTATAGACTACGGCTTGGAATCATGATGCCCCCATCAGCGGTTTGGTTCGTTTGGACAAATCTCAGTGCCACCTCCTTCGCCTTTGAATTCTGATCCTGATGGTTGGATTAATGGCCACCCTTTTGTTCATCAGTCTAGACTACCATTCGGACTCTAGATACTCTCATCTGTGGTTCTGTTCGTCAAGACGAATCATGGTGCCACCTCCCATGCCTTTGAATTCCGATCACGATGGACGGATTCAAGGCCTCCCTTGTTCATCTGTCTAGACTGCCGCCCAGAGCCCAGATGCTCCCATCTGTGGTTTGGTCTGTAGGGACGAATCTCAGTGCCACCACCTTCACCTTTGAATTCTGATCCTGATGGATGGATTCAAGGCCACCCTTTTGTTCATCTACCAAGACTACTGCCCGGAGTCTAGATTCTCCCATCCGTGGTTCGGTCCATCAGGACGATTCTCGGTGCCACCTCCCATGCCTTTGAATTTTGGACCTGTTCGACGGATTCAAGGCCTCCCATTTTTCATCTTTCTAGACTGCCGCCTCGAGTCTAGAGGCTCCCATTCGCGGTTCGGTTCGTCAGGATGAATGTCAGTGCCACCTCCCTCGCCTTTGAATTCCAATCTAGGTGGATGGATTCAAGGACACCCTTTTGTTCTTCTGTCTAGACTGTCACCTGGAGTCTAGACGCTCCCTTTTGTTGTTCAGTCCGTCAGGACGAATCTCGGTGCCACCTCCTTCGCCTTTGAATTCTGGTCCTAGTTGACGGATTCAAGGCCTCCCTTTTGTCCATCTGTCTAGACAGCCGACCGGAGTCTTGATGCTCCCATCCGCAGTTCGGTCTGTCAGGACAAATCTTGGTGCCACCTCCCTTGCCTTTGAATTCTGATCCTGGTGGACGGATTCAAGGCCTCCCTTTTGTTCATCTGTCTATATTACCGCCAGGAGTGTAGATGCTCCCATCCAAGGTTCGATCCGTCAGGACGACTCTCGATGCCACCTCCTTCAACTTTGAATTCCGATCCTGATGGATGGATTCAATGCCTCCCCATTGTTCATCTGTCTTGATTGCCATCGGGAGTCTAGATGCACCCTTCCGCAGTTTGGTCCATCGGGACGAATCTCGGTGCCACCTCTCTCGCCTTTGAATTCCGATCCTGATGGACGGATTCGAGGCCTCCCCTTTTCCATCTTTCCAGATTGCAGCGAAGCGGAGTCTAGATGCTCCCATCCGCGGTTCGGTCCATCAGGACGAATATCGATGCCCCCTACTTCGCCTTCGAATTCCGATCCTGAGGGACGGATTCAAGGACTCCCATTTTCATCTGTATAGACTGCCGCTTGGAGTCAAGATGCTCCCATCCGCAGTTTGGTTCGTCTGGATGAATCCCGATGCCACCTCCTTCGCCTTCGAATTCTGATCCTAATGGACGGATTCATGGCCTCCCTTTTGTTCATATGTCTAGACTGCCGTTTGGACTCATGATGCTCCCATCTGCGGTTCGGTCTGTCAGGACAAATCTCGGTGCCACCCTTCTCGCCTTTCAATTCTGATCGTGATGGACGAGTTCAAGGCCTCCCTTGTTCATCTGTCTAGACTGTCGCCCGGAGTCCAGATGCTCCCATAAGTAGTTTGGTCCATTGGGACGAATATCGGTGCCACCTCTTTCGCCTTTGAATTCTGATCCTGATGGACTGATTCGAGGCCACCCTTTTGTTCATCTGCCTAGACTGCTGCCCAGACTCTAGATGCTCTCAACCACGGTACGGTCCTTCAAACTATTCTCAGTGCCACCTCCCTCGCCTTTGAATTCCGGACCTGTTGGATGGATTCAAGGCCTCCCTTTCTTCATCTTTCTAGACTACCGCCTGGAGTCTAGATGCTCCCATCCATGGTTCGGTCCAACAGGATGAATCTCGGTCCCACCTCCTTCGCCTTTAAATTCCGATCCTGTTGGACGGATTCAAGGCCTCCCTTTCTTCATCTTTCTAGACTGCGGCCGGGAGTCTTGATGCTCCCATCCACGGTTCGGTCCGTCAAGACGAATCTTGGTGCCACCTCCCTCGCCTTAGAATTCCAATCCTGGTGGACGTATTCAAGGACACCCATTTGTTCTTCTATCTAGACTGTCGCCCGGAATTTAGATGCACACTTCTGCAGTTTGGTCCGTTAGGACGAATCTCAATGCCACCTCCTTTGCCTTTGAATTTCGATCCTAGTGGACGGATTCAAGGCCACCCTTTTTTCCATCTGTCTAGACAGCCGACCGGAGTTTAGATGCTCCCATCCGTGGATCGATCTATCAGGAAGAATCTTGGTGTCACCTGCCTCACCTCATAATTCCAATCCTGGTTGACGGATTCAAGGCCTCCCTTTTGTTCATCTGTCTAGATTGCCGCCCGGAGTGTAGATGCTCCCAACCGTGGTTCGGTCCGTCAGGACGAAACTCGATGCCACCTCCTTCAACTTTGAATTCTGATCCTGATGGATGGATTCAAGGCCTCCCTTTTGTTCATCTATCTTGATTGCCATCCAGAGTCTAGATGCACCCATCCGCGGTTCGGTCCGTCAGGACGAATCTCGGTGCCACCTCCTTCGCCTTTGAAATCCGATCTTGATGGACGGATTCAGGGCCACCCTTTTGTCCAACTTTCAAGACAACCATCTGGAGTCTAGATGCTCCCATCCGTAGTTTGTCCGTCAGGACGAATCTCGGTGCCACTTCCTTCACCTTTGAAATCTGATCCTGATAGGGAGATTCAAGGCCTCCTTTTTATCAACTATCTAGATTGCCGCTCTGAGTATAGATGCTCCCATCCACGGTTCGGTCTGTCAGGACGAATCTCGGTGCCACCTCCTTCGTCTTTGAATTCTGATCCTCATGGACGGATTCTAGGCCTTCCTTTTTTCATCTTTCTAGATTGCCACCCAGAGTCTTCATGCTCCCTTCTGTGGTTCGGTCCGTGATTACGAATCTCGGTGCCACCTCCCTCGCCTTTGAATTCCGATCCAAGTGGATGGATTCAAGGCCTCCCTTTTTTCATCTGTCTAGACTACCGCTTGGAGTCTTGATGCTCCCATCAGTGGTTCGGTCCGTCTAGACAAATATCGATGCCACCTCCTTTGCCTTTGAATTCGGATCCTGGTGGACAGTTCAAGGCCTCCCTTTTGTTCATCTGTCTAGATTGCCGTCCAGAGTCTAGAAGCTCCCATCTGGGGTTTGGTCTATCAAGACGAATCTCGGTGCCAACTCCCACGCCTTTGAATTCTTATCCTGATGGATGGATTCAAGGCCTCCCTTTTGTTCACCTGTCTAGACTGCCGCACGGAGTCTAGATGCTCCCATCCACGGTTCGGTCCATTAGGACGAAACTCGGTGCCACCTCCTTCGCCATTGAATTCTGATCTAGATGGATGGATTCAAGGCCTCCCTTTTGTTCATCTTTCTAGACTACCATCCAGAGTCCAGATGCTCCCATCTGCTGTTTGGTCCATCAGGGCGAATCTCGGTGCCACCTCTCTCGCCTTTGAATTCCTTTCCTGATGGACAGATTCATGGCCTCCTATTTGTTCATCTTTCTAGATTGCCATCTAGGGTCTAGATGCTCCCATCTGCGGTTCGGTCCGTCAAGATGAATCTTAGTGCCACCACCTTTGCCTTTGAATTCTGATCTAGATGGACGGATTCAAGGCCTCACTTTTGTTCATCTTTCTAGACTGACATCTGAAGTCTAAATGCTCCCATCTGCGTTTCGGACCGTCAGGGCAAATCTCGGTGCCACCACCCTGGCCTTTGAATTCCGATCCTACTGGACAGATTCAAGGAAACCCTTTTGTTCATCTGTCTAAACTGCCACACAGAGTCTAGATGCCCCTATACGCGGTTCGATCCGTTAGGACGAATCTCGATGCCACCTCCTTCACATTTGAATTCTGATCCTGATGGACGGATTCAAGGCCTCCCTTTTTTCAACTTTCTAGACTGCCACCTGACGACTACATGCTCCCATCCACGGTTCGGTCCGTGATTTTGAATCTCGGTGCCACCTCCCTCGCCTTTGAAATCCGATCATGGTGGACGGATTCAAGGCCTTCCTTTTGTTCATTTGTCAAGACTGCCACCTGAGTCTTGATGCTCCCATCCGCGATTCAGTCTGTCAGGACTAATTTCGGTGCCACCTCCTTCGCCTATGAATTCCGATCTTGGTGGACGGATTCAAGGCCGCCCTTTTGTTCATCTGTCTAGACTACCGTCCAGAGTCTAGATGCTCCCATCGCGGCTCGGTCCGTCGGGACGAATCTCAATGCGACCTACCTCGCCATTGAATTCCGATCCTGATGGGCAGATTCCAGGCCTCCCTTTTTCATCTTTCTAGACTACCGCCCAGAGTCTTGATGCTCCCATCCACGGCTCGGTCCATCCGGATGATTCTTGGTGCCACCTCTCTCGCCATTGAATTCCGATCCTGATGTTCGAATTCATGGCCTCCCTGTTCATCTTTCTAGACTGTCGTCTGGAGTCTAGAAGCTCCCATCCGTGGTTCGGTCCGTCAGGACGAATCTCGGTGCCACCTCTCTCGCCTTTGAATTCCGATCCTGATGGACGGATTCAAGGCCTCCCTTTTCCATTTTTCTTGACGGCTGCTGGGCGGAGTCAAGATGCTCCCATCCGCGGTTCGGTCCGTCAGGATGAATAACGGTGCCCCCTCCTTCGTCTTTGAATTCCGATCCTGATGGACGGATTCAAGGTCTCCCTTTTTCATTAGTATAGACTGCAGCTTGGAGTCAAGATGCTCCCATCTGCGGTTGGTCCGACTGGACGAATCTCGGTGCCACCTCCTAAGCCTTTGAATTCCGATCCTAATGGACGGATTCATGGCCTCCAATTTTCATCTGTCTAGACTGTCGGTCAGAGTCTAGATCCTCCCAACCGCGGTTTGGTACGTTTGGACGAATCTCAGAGCCACCCCCTTTGCCTTTGAATTTCGATCCTGATGGACGGATTTGAGGCCTCCCTTTTCTTCATCTGTCTAGATTGCCGCCCAGAGTCAAGATGCTCCCATCCCGGCTTGATCCGTCAGGACGAATTTTGGTGCCACCTCCCCTGCCTTTGAATTCCAATCCTGATGGACAGATTCAAGGCCTCACTTGTCCATCAGTTTTGTCAACCGCTTGGAGTTTAGACGCTCCCATCTACAGTTTGGTCCGTTTGGAATCTCGGTGCCATCGCCTTCACCTTTGAATTCTGATCCTGATGGACGGACTCAAGGCCTCCCTTTTCTTCATCAGTCTAGACTACCGTCCAGATTCTAGATGCTCCCATCTACGATTTGGTCCGACTGGACGAATCTCGGTGCCACCTCCTTTGCCTTTGAATTTCGATCTTATGGATGGATTCATGTCGTCCCATTTGATAATCAGTCTAGACTGCCGCCCGGATTTTAGATGCTCCCATCCGCGGTTCGGTCCGTCAGGACGAATCTCGGTGTCACCTCCTTTGCTTTTGAATTCCGATCTTGATGGACGAATTCATGGCATCCATTTTTTCATCTATCTAGACTACAACCCGGTGTCTAGATTCTCCCATCCGTGGTTCGGTCTGTCAGGACGAATCTCGGAGCCACATCTCTCACCTTTGATTTCCGATCCTGATGGATGGATTCCAGGCCTCCCGTTTTTGTTCATCTGTCTAGACTGCCGCCCAAAGTCTAGATGCTTCCATCCGCGGTTCGGTCTATTAGAAAGAATCTCGGTGCCACCTCCTTCGCCTTTGAATTTTGATCCCGATCGACGGATTCAAGGCCTCCTTTTCGATCTTTCTAGACTGTCCTTCCGAGTCTAGATGCTCCTATCCGCGGTTTGGTCTGTCAAGACGAATCTCGGTGCCGCCTCCCTCGCCTTTGAATTCAGATCCTGAAGGATAGATTCAAGGCCTCCCTTTTGTACATCTTTCTTGACTACCGTCTGGAGTCTTGATGCTCCCATCTGCAGTTCAGTCCGTCAGGACGAATGTCGGTGCCACCTCCTTCGTTTTTGAATTCCGATCCTGATGGACGGATTCATGGCCTCCCATGTTCATCTTTCTAGACTACCGCACGGAGTCTAGATGCTCCCATCCGCGGTTCGGTCCATCTGGACGAATATCGGTGCCACCTCTCTCACCTTTGAATTCCGATCCTGATGGACGGATTCGACACCCATGTTCATAGTTCTAGATAGTCGCACGGTGTCTAGATGCCCCCTTCCACGGTTCAGTCCATCTGGACGAATCTCGGTGCCACCTCTCTTGCCTTTGAATTCAGATCCTAATGGATGGATTCAAGGCCTCCCATTTTCCATCTTTCTAGACTACCGTCGAGCGGAGTCTAGATGCTCCCATCCGTGGTTCGGTCCATCAAGACGAATCTTGGTGCCACCATCTTCGACTCTGAATTCTGATCTTGATGGATGGATTCAAGTCCACCCTTTTTCATCTGTCTAGACTATCACCCGGAGTCTAGATGCTCCCATCTGCGGTTTGGTCTATCTGGACGAATCTCAGTGCCACCTCCTTCGCCTTTGAATTTCGATCCTGATGGCCGGATTCAAGGCCTCCCTTTTGTTCATCTGTCTAGACTACCGCCTAGAGTCTAGATTCTCCCATCTGCGGTTTGGTCCATTTTGACGAATCTCAATGCCACCTCCTTCGCCTTCGAATTCCTATCCAGAAGGATGGATTCATGGCCTCCCTTTTCCATCTGTCTAGACTGCCGCTCGGAGTCTAGATGCTCCCATCCGCGGTTCGGTCCATCAGGACAAATCTCGGTGCCACCTCCTTTGCCGTTGAATTCCGATCATGATGGATGGATTCAAGGCCTCCCTTTTGATCATCTTTTTAGACTGCCATTCAGAGTCTTGATTCTCCCATCCGCTGTTTGGTCCGTCAGGACGAATCTCGGTGCCACCTCCCTCGCATTTGGATTCCGATCTTGATGGACGAATTCATGGCCTCCCGTTTGTTCATCTTTTTAGACTTTCGTCTAGAGTCGCGATGCTTCCATCTTCGGTTTGGTCCATCTGGACGAGTCTCAGTCCCTCCACCCTCACCTTTGAATTGCAAACCTAAAGGACGGATTCAAGACCTCCCTTTTGTTCATCTTTCAAGACTATCGTTTGGAGTCTTGATGCTCCCTTCTGCGGTTCGGTCCATCAAAACGAATCTCGGTGCCACCTCCCTCGGCTTTGAATTCCGATCCTGATGGATGGATTCAAGGCCTCCCTTGTTCATCTTTCTGGACTACCGCACGGAGTCTAGATGCTCCCATCCACGGTTCGGACCATCTGGACGAATCTCGGTGCCTCCTCTCTCACCTTTGAATTCCGATCCTGATGGACGGATTCGAGGACACCCATGTTCATCTATTTAGATAGCCGCCCGGTTTCTAGATGCCCCCATACACGGTTCAGTCTGTTAGGATGAATATCAGTGCCACCTCTCTTGCCTTTGAATTCAGATCCTAATGGACGGATTCAAGGCCTCCCCTTTTCCATCTTTGAAGACTACCACCGGGCGAAGTCTAGATGCTCCCATCTGCGGTTCGGTCCATCAGGACGAATCTCGGTGCCACCTCCTTTGCCATCGAATTCCGATCCTGATGGATGGATTCGAGGCCTCCCTTTTTCATCTATCTAGACTGTCGCTTGGAGTCTAGATGCTCCCATCCGCGGTTTGGTTCGTCTGGACAAATCTCGGTGCCACCTCCTTCGCCTTTGAATTTCGATCCTGATGGACGGATTCGAGGCCTCCCTTTTGTTCATCTGTCTAGACTGCCGCCCAGAGTCTAGATGCTCCCATCTGCAGTTCTGTTCGTCAAGATGAATTTGGGTGCCACCTCCCTCGCCTTTGATTTCCGATTTGGATGGACGGATTCGAGGCCTCCCTTGTTCATCAGTCTTGTCTGCCTCCTGGAGTCTAGATGCTCCTATCCAAAGTTTGGTAAGTTCGAACGAATCTCGGTGCCTCCTCCTTCACCTTTGAATTTGATCCTGATGGACAGATTCAAGGCCTCTCTTTTGTTCATCTGTCTAGTCTACCGTCCATAGTCTGGATGCTCCCATCTGCGGTTCGGTCTGTCAGGATGAATCTCGGTGCCACCTCTCTCGCCATTGAATTCCGATCCAGATGAACGAATTCAAGGCCTCCCTTTTTTCATCTTTCTAGACTGTCGCTTGGAGTCTAGATGCTCCCATCCATGGTTCGATCCGTCATGACGAATCTTGGTGCCACCTCCTTCTCCATTGAATTTCGATCCTGAGGGACGGTTTTGACGCCTCCCTTTTGTTCATCTGTCATGACTTCCGCCCGGAGCCTAGATGCTCCCATCCACGGTTCAGTCCATCTGGACGAATCTCAGTGCCACTTCCCTCACCTATGAATTCCGATCCTGATGGATGGACTCTACGCCTCCCATTTTTTTCATCTGTTTGGACTGCCACCCGGAGTCTTGATGCTCCCATCCGCGATTCAGTCTGTCAGGACGAATCTCGGTGCCACCTCCTTCGCCTTTGAATTATGATCCTGATGGACGGATTCAAGGCCTCTGTTTCCATCTTTCAAGACTGCCTTCCAGAGTCTAGATGCTCCCATCCGCGGTTCAGTCCGTCAAGATGAATCTCGGTGCCACCTCCTTTGCCTTTGAATTCTGATCATGATGGACGGATTCAAGGCCTCCCTTTTGTTCATCTTTCGAGACTGCCATCTGGAGTCTAGTTTCTCCAATCCGCTGTTTTGTCCGTCAGGACGTATCTCGGTGCAACCTCCATCCCCATTGGATTCCAATCCTGATGGACGGATTCTCGGCCTCCCCTTTGTTCATCTTTCTACACTACCGTCTGAAGTCTAGATGCTCCCATCAGTGGTTTGGTCCGTCAGGACGAATCTCGGTGCCACCTCCCTCACCTTTGAATTTCGATCCTAATGGATGTAATCAAGGCCTCACTTTTGTTCATCTTTTAAGACTGCCGTCTGGAGTTTAGATGCTCCCATCTGTGGTTCGGTCTGTCAGGACGAATCTTGGTGCCACCTCCCTCGCCTTTGAATTCCGATCCTGATGGACGTACTCAAGGCCACCCTTATTCATCTTTCTCGACTACCGCACGGAGTCTAGATGCTCCCATCTGTGGTTTGGTCCATTTGGATGAATCCCGGTTCCTCCTCTCTCGCCTTTGAATTCCGATCCTGATGGACAGATTTGAGGACACCCATGTTCATCTTTCTAGACAACCGGCCAGTGTCTAGATGCCCCCATCCACGGTTAAGTTTGTCAGGACGAATCTCGGTGCCACCTCTCTTGCCTTCGAATTCATATCCAAATGGACGGATTCAAGGCCTCCCCTTTTCCATCTCTCAAGACTACCGCTGGGAGAGTCTATATGCTCCCATCTGCGGTTCAGTCCATCAAGACGAATCTCAGTGCCACCTCCTTCGCCTTTGATTTCTGATCCAGATGGATGGTTTCAAGGCCTCCTTTTTTCATCTGTCTAGATTGTCGCCTGGAGTTTAGATGCTCCCATCTGCGGTTTGGTCCGTCTGGACGAATATCGGTGCCACCTCCTTCGCCTTTGAATTTCGATCCAGATGGAAGGATTCAAGGCCTCCCATTTGTTCATCTGTCTAGACTGCCGCTCGGAGTTTAGATGCTCCCATCCGTGGTTCAGTCTGTCAGGACGAATTTCGGAACCACCTCCCTCTCCTTTGAATTCTAATCCTGATGGATGGATTCAAGGCCTCCCTTGTTCAACAATCATGTCAGCCGCTTGGAGTCTAGATGCTCCCATCCGCAGTTTGGTAGGACTGGACAAATCTCAGTGCCACCTCCTTTGCCTTTAAATTCCGATCCTGATGGACGGATTGAAGGCCTCCCTTTTTCATTTGTCTAGACTGTCGCTCGGAGTCTAGCTGCTCCCATCTGCTGTTTGGTCCGTCATGACGAATCTCAGTGCCACCTTCTTCGCCTTTGAATTTCAATCCTAATGGACATATTCAAGGCCTCCCATTTGTTCATCAGTCTAGACTGACGCCCAGAGTCTAGATGCTCCCATCCGCGGTTCGGTCCGTTAGGACGAATTTTTGTGCCACCTCCCTTGCCTTTGAATTCCGATCCTGATGGACGGATTCATGGCCTCGCTTGTTCATCAGTCTTGTCAGCCGCCTGGAGTCTAGATGATCCCATCTGCAGTTTGGTACGACTGGAAGAATCTCGGTGCCACCTCCTTCATCTTTGAATTCTGATCCTGATGGACCGATTCAAGGCCTCCTTTTCGTTCATCAGTCTTGACTCCCGTCTGGAGTCTAGATGCTCCCATCTGCGGTTCGGTCCGCCAGGACGAAACTCGGTGCCTCCTCCCTCGCCTTTGATTCTAGTCTTGATGGATGGATTCAAGGCCTCCCTTTTTTCATCTTTCTAGAGTGCCGCCTGGAGTCAAGATGCTCCCATTCACGGTTCGCTCCGTCAGGACGAATCTCGGTGACTCCTTCGCATTTGAGTTCTGGTCCAGAAGGACGAATTCAAGGCCTCCTTTTTTTCATCTATCTAGACTGTCGCCCGGAGTCTAAATGCTCCCATCCGTGGTTCGGTCCGTCAGGACGAATCTCGGTGCCACATCCCTCGCCTTTGAATTTCGATCCAGGTGGATGGATTCAAGGCCTCCTTTTTTTGTTCATCTGTCTTGACTACCGCCCGAAGTCTAGATGCTCCCATCCGAGGTTCGGTTCGTCAGGATGAATCTCGGTGCCTCCTCCTTCGCCTTTGAATTCCGATGATGATGGACGGATTCAAGGGCTCCTTTTCCATCTTTCTAGATTGCCGTCCGGTGTCAAGATGCTCCCTTCTAGGGTTCGATCCCTCAAGACGAATCTCGGTGCCGCCTTTCTCGCCTTTGAATGACAATATTGATAGACGGATTTGTGGCCTCCCATTTTCTATCTTTCTAGACTACCGGTCGGAGTCTTGATGTTCCTTACTATGGTTCCCTCCATCAGCAAGAATCTCGGTGCCACCTCCTTCACCTTCGAATTCGATCAAGAAGGACGGATTCAAGGCCTCCATTTTTCATCTGTCTAGACTACCGCCTGGAGTCAAGATGCTCCCATCAGCGGTTCGGTCCATCAGGACGAATCTCGGTGCCACCTCCTTTGCCTTTGAATTCTGATCATGATGGATAGATTCATGGCCTCCCTTTTATTCATCTTTCTAGACTGCCATCCGGTGTCTTGATGCTCCCATCAGCTGTTTGGTCCGTCATGACAAAACTCAGTGCCACCTCCCACGCCTTTGGATTCTAATCTTAATGGACGGATTCAAGGCCTCCCTTTTGTTCATCTTTCTAGACTTCTGTCCAGAGTCTAGATGCTCCCATTTGAGGTTTAATCCATCAGGACGAATCTTGGTGCCACCTCCCTCACCTTCGAATATCGATCCCGAAGGACAGATTCAAGGCCTCCCTTTTGTTCATCTTTCTAGACTACTGACCGGAGTCTAGATGCTCCCATCTGCGGTTCGGTCCGTCAGGGTGAGTCTTGGTGCCACCTCCCTCGCCTTTGAATTCCAATCCTGATGGACAGATTCAAGGCCTCCCTTGTTCATCTTTCTAGACTACCGCACGTAGTCTTGATGCTCCCATCTGTGGTTCGGTCCATCTGGACGGATCTGGGTGCCTCCGCTCTTGCCTTTGAATTCCGATCCTGATGGACGGATTCGAGGACACCTATGTTCATCTTTCTAAACAGCCGCCCGGTGTCTAGATTCCCCCATCCGTGGTTCAGTCCATCAGGACGAATCTCGGTGCCACCCTTCTTGCCTTTGAATTCAGATCCTAATGGACGGATTCAAGGCCTCCCCGTTTCCATCTTTCAAGACTATCGCCAGGCAGTGTCTAGATGCTCCCATCCGCGGTTCGGTCCATCAGGATGAATCTCGGTGCCACCTCCTTCGCCTATGAATTCCGATCCTGATGGACAGATTCAACACCTCCCTTTTTCATCTCTCTAGACTATCGCCCGAAGTTTAGATGCTCTCATCCGCGGTTTGGTCATTCTGGACGAATCTCGGTGCCACCTCCTTCGCCATTGAATTTCGATCCTGATGGACGGATTCGAGGCCTCCCTTTTGTTCGGTCCGTCAGGATGACTTTCGGTGCCACCTCCCTCGCCTTTGAATTCCGATCCTGATGGATGGATTCAAGGCCTCCCAGTTCATCAGTCTTGTCTGCCGCCTGGAGTCCAAATGCTCGCATCCGTAATTTGGTACGTCCAGACGAATCTCGGTGCCACCTCCTTCACCTTTGAAATCCAATCTTGATTGACAGATTCAAGGCCTCCCTTTTGTTCATCTGTCTAGACTTCCGTCTAGAGTCTAGATGCTCCCATCTACGGTTCGGTCCGTCAGGACGAATCTTAGTGCCACCTCCCTTGCCTTTGATTTCTGGACCTAATGGACGGATTTAAGGCCTCCCTTTTTTTATCTTTCTAGACTATCGCCTGGAGTCTAGATGCTCACATCCACGGTTCGGTCCATCAGGACGAATCTCGGTGCCACCTCCTTCTCCTTTGATTTTCGATCCTGATGGATGTTTTCGACGCCTCCCTTTTGTTCATCTGTGAATACTGCCACCCAGGGTCTAGAGCTCCCATTTTTGGTTCGGTCCGTCAAGACGAATCTCGGAGCCACATCCCTTGCCTATGAATTCCGATCCTGATTGATGGATTCAAGGCCTCCCTTTTTTGTTCATCTGTCTAGACTACCGGTCGAAGTCTAGATGCTCCCATCCGTGATTCGATCCGTCAGGACGAATCTCGGTGCCACCTCCTTCACCTTTGAATTCTGATCCTGATGGACGGATTCGAGGCCTCCTTTTCCATCATTCTAGACTGATGTCCGGTGTCTAGATGCTCCCATCCACGGTTCGGTCCGTCTGGATGAATCTCGGTGCCACCTCCTTCACCTTTGAATTCCGATCCTGATGGACGGATTCAAGGCCTCCCTTTTTCATTTGTCTAGACTGTCGCCCGGAGTCTTGATGCTCCCATCAATGGTTTGGTCCGTCTAGACGAATCTCGGTGCCACCTCCTTCGCCATTGAATTTCAATCCTGATGGATGGATTCAAGGCCTCCCGTTTGTTCATTTGTCTAGACTGCCGCCCAGAGTCTAGATGCTCCCATCTGCAGTTTGGTCCATCAAGATGAGTTTCGGTGCCACCTCCCTCACCTTTGAATTCCGATCATGATGGACAGATTCAAGGCCACCCTTGTTCATCAATCTTGTCTACCGCCTGGAGTCTAGAGGCTCACATCCGCAGTTTGGTACATCTGGACGAATCTCGGTGCCACGTCCATCACCGTTGAATTCTGATCCTAATGGACAGATTCAAGGCCTCCCTTTTGTTCATCTGTCTAGACTATTATCCAGAGTCTTGATGCTCCCATCAGCGGTTCGGTCCGTTTGGACGAATCTCGGTGCCACCACCCTCCCCTTTGAATTCCAGTCCTGATGGATGGATTGAAGGCCTCCCTTTTTTCAACTTTCTAGACTGCCGCCTAGAGTCTAGATGCTCCCATCCGTGGTTCGGTCCATCACAATGATTCTCAGTGTCACCTCCTTCGCTTTTGAATTCCGATCCTGACGGACGAATTCATGGCCTCCTTTTTTTCATCCCTCTAAACTACCGCCCGGAGTCTAGATGCTCCCATCCATGGTTTTGTCCGTCAGGACTAATCTTGGTGCCACATCCCTCGCCTTTGAATTCCGATCCTGATGGATGGATTCAAGGCCTCCCAGTTTTGTTCGATTGTCTAGACTGCCGCTTGGAGTCAAGATGATCCCATCCGCGGTTCTGTCTGTCAGGACGTATCTCGGTGCCACTTCCTTCGCTTTTGAATTCCGATCCAGATGGACGGATTCAAGGCTCCTTTTCCATTTTTCAAGACTACAGTCCGGAGTCTAGATGCTCCCATCCGCTATTTGGTCTGTCTGAACGAATCTCGGTGCCGCCTCCCCCACCTTTGAATTCCGATACTGATAGACGGATTCATGGCCTCCCTTTTTCTGTCATTCTAGACTTCTGTCCTGAGTTTAGATGCTCCCATTTGCGGTTAGGTCCGTCAGGACGAATCTCGGTGCCACCACCCTCACCCTTGAATTCCGATCTAGAAGGAAGGATTCAAGGCCTCCCTTTTTCATCTGTCTAGCATGTCGCCCGCAGTCTAGATGCTCCCATCCGCGGTTCGGTCCATCAGGACAAATCTCGGTGCCACCTCCTTTTCCTTTGAATTCTTATCATGATGGACGGATTCAAGGCCTCCCCTTTGTTCATCTTTCTAGACTGCCACTTGGAGTCTAGTTGCTCCCATCCATTGTTTGGTCCGTCAGGACGAATCTCGGTGCCACCTCCCTCGCCTTTGGATTCCGATCCAGATGGACGGATTCAAGGCCTCCCTTTTGTTCATCTTTCTAGACTTCCGTTCGGAGTCTAGATGCTCCCATCTGTGGTTTGGTCCTTCAGCACAAATCTCGATGCCACCTCCCTCACCCTTGAATTCCGATCCTGAAGGACGGATTCAAGGCCTCCCTTTTCTTCATCTTTCTAGACTATCATCTGGAGTCTAGATGCTCCCATCTGCGGTTCTATCCGTCTGGACAAATCTCGGTGCCACCTCCCTCGCCTTTGAATTCCGATCCTAATGGATGCATTCATGGTCTCCCTTGTTCATCTGTCTAGACTATCACTTGGAGTCTAGATGCTCCCATCCGCGGTTTGGTCCATCTGGACGAATCTCGGTGCCACCTCCTTCTCCTTTGAATTTCGATCCTGATGGACGGATTTGAGGCCTCCCCCTTTCATCT
Organism: Posidonia australis; assembly: GCA_024699735.1. NCBI lineage: Eukaryota > Viridiplantae > Streptophyta > Magnoliopsida > Alismatales > Posidoniaceae > Posidonia > Posidonia australis. Next base: position 24,948 of record JAMKQA010000458.1, read on the forward strand.
GTCTGGACTATCGCCCGGAGTCCAGATGCTCCCAACCACGGTTTGGTCCTTCCAGACGAAACTCGGTGCCACCTCCTTCGCCTTTGAATTTCAATCCTGATGGACGGATTCAAGGCATCCCTTTTGTTCATCTGTCTAAACTACCGCCCAGAGTCTAGATGCTCCCATCCACGGTTCGGTCCGTCAGGAAGAATTTTGGTGCCACCTCCCTTGCCTTTGAATTCCGATCCTGATGGATGGATTCAAGGCCTCCCTTGTTCATCAGTCTTGTCTGCCGCCTGGAGTCTAGATGCTCCCATCCGTAGTTTGATACAACCTGACAAATCTTGGTGCCACCTCCATCACCTTTGAATTCCGATCCTGATGGACGGATTCAAGGCCTCCCTTTTGATCATCAGCCTTGACTACCGTCCTAAGTCTAGATGCTCCCATATGCGATTCGGTCCGTCAGGACGAATCTTGGTGCCACCTCCCTCGCCTTTGAATTCTGGTCCTGATGGATGGATTCAAGGCCTCCTTTTTTCATCTTTCTTGACAGCCGTCTGGAGTCTAGATGCTCCCATCCACGGTTTGTTCCGTCAGGACGAATCTCGGTGTCACCTTCTTCGCTTTTGAATTCTGATCCAGAAGGACGAATTCAAGGCCTCTTTTTCTTCATCTATCTAGACTACCACCTAGAGTCTAAATGCTCCCATCCACGGTTCGGACTGTCAGGACGAATCTCGGTGCCACATCCCTCGCCTTTGAATTTCTATCCTGATGGATGGATTCAAGGCCTCCCTTTTTTGTTCATCTTTCTAGACTATCGTCTGGAGTCTAGATGCTCCCATCCGTGGTTCGGTCCGTCAAGACGAGTCTGAGTGCCGCCTCCCTCGCCATTGAATTCCAATACTGATAGATGGATTCATGGCCTCCCATTTTCTGTCTTTCTAGACTACCGGTCAGAGTCTATATGTTCCTCACTGTGGTTACCTCCGTTTGTAGGAATCTCGATGCCACCTCCTTTTCCTTCGAATTCCGATTCAGAAGGATGGATTCAAGTCCTCCATTTTTCATCTGTCTTGACTACCGCCCGGTGTCTAGATGCTCCCATCCGCGGTTCGGTCGATCAAGAAAAATCTCGGTGCCACCTCCTTTTCCTTTGAATTCTTATCATGATGGATGGATTCAAGGCCTCCCCTTTGTTCATCTTTCCAGACTGCCATCTGGAGTCTAGATGCTCCCATCCGCTGTTTGGTCCGTTAGGACGAATCTCGGTGCCACCTCCCTCGCCTTTGGATTCCGATCCAGATGGACAGATTCAAGGCCTCGTTCATCTTTCTAGACTTCCATCTGGAGTCTAGATGCTCCTATCTGTGGTTTGGTCCGTCAGCACGAATCTCGGTGCCACCTCCCTCACCCTTGAATTCGGATCCTGATGGACGGATTCAAGCCTCCCTTTTCTTCATCTTTCTAGACTATCGTCCAGATTCTAGATGCTCCCATCTACGGTTCTGTCCGTCAGGACAAATCTCGGTGCCACCTCCCTCGCCTTTGAATTCAGATCCTGATGGACGGATTCATGGCCTCCCTTGTTCATTTGTCTAGACTATCACCTAGAGTCTAGATGCTCCCATCCGCGGTTTGGTCCATCTGGACGAATCTCGGTGCCACCTCCATTGCCTTTTTATTTCGATCCTGATGGACGGATTCGAGGTCTCCCCCTTTCATCAGTTTAGACTATCGCCCGGAGTCCAGATGCTCCCATCCACGGTTTGGTCCGTCTGGACGAAACTCGGTGCCACCTCCATCGCCATTGAATTTCAATCCTGATGGACGGATTCGATGCCTCCCTTTTATTCATCTGTCTAAACTATCGTCCAGAGTCTAGATGCTCCCATCCGTGGTTCGGTCCGTCAGGACGAATTTTGGTGCCACCTCCCTTGCCTTTGAATTCCGATCCTGATGGACGGATTCAAGGCCTCCCTTGTTCATCAGTCTTGTTTGCCGCCTGGAGTCTAGATGCTCCCATCCGCAGTTTGATACGTCCTGACGAATCTCGGTGCCACCTCCTTCACGTTTGAATTCCGATCCTGATGGACGGATTCAAGGCCTCCCTTTTGTTCATCAGCCTTGACTACCTTCCGGAGTCTAGATGCTCTCATCTGCGGTTCGGTCCGTCTGGACGAATCTTGGTGCCACCCCCCTGCCTTTGAATTCTGGTCCTGATGGATGGATTCAAGGCCTCCCTTTTTTCATCTTTCTTGACAGCTGCTTGGAGTCTAGATGCTCCCATCTGCTGTTCGGTCTGTCTGGACGAATCTCGGTGTCACCTCCTTCACTTCTGAAATCTGATCCAGAAGGAAGAATTCAAGGCCTCCTTTTCTTCATCTATCTAGACTACCGCCTGGAGTCTAAATGATCCCATCCACGGTTCGGTCTATCAGGACGAATCTCGGTGCCACATCCCTCGCCTTTGAATTTCTATCCTGATGGATGTATTCATGGCCTCCCTTTTTTGTTCATCTTTCTAGACTGCCGTACGGAGTCTAGATGCTCCCATCCGCGGTTCGGTCTGTCAAGACGAGTCTCAGTGCCACCTCTCTCGCCTTTGAATTCCAATACTGATAGATGGATTCGTCGCCTCCCATTTTCTGTCTTTCTAGACTACAGGTCGGAGTCTAGATGTTCCTCACTGTGGTTACCTCCGTCTGTAGGAATCTTGATGCCACCTCCTTCTCCTTCGAATTTCGATTCAGAAGGACGGATTCAAGGGCTCCATTTTTCATCTGTCTAGACTGCCGCCTGGTGTCTAGCTGCTCCCATCCGCGGTTCAGTTGATCAGGACAAATCTCGGTGCCACCTCCTTTGCCTTTGATTTCCGATCATGATGGACGGATTCAAGGCCTCCCTTTTTCATCTGTCTAGAATGCCGTCCGGAGTCTAGATGCTCCCATCCGCGGTTCGGTCCGTCAAGACGAGTCTCAGTGCCGCCTCTCTCGCATTGAATTCCAATACTGATAGATGGATTCGTGGCCTCCTATTTTCTGTCTTTCTAGACTACCAGTCGGAGTCTAGATGTTCCTCACTGTGGTTCCCTTCGTTTGTAGGAATCTCGATGCCACCTCCTTCTCCTTCGAATTCCAATTCAGATGGACGGATTCAAGGCCTCCGTTTTCATCTATCTAAACTGCCGCCCGGTGTCTAGATGCTCCCATCTGCGGTTCGGTCGATCAGGACAAATCTCGGTGCCACCTCCTTTGCCTTTGATTTCCGATCATGATGGACGGATTCAAGGCCTCCCTATTGTTCATCTTTCTAGACTGCCGTCTGGAGTCTAGATGCTCCCATCTACTGTATGGTCCATCAGGACGAATCTCGGTGCCACCTCCCTCACTTTTGGATTCTGATCCTAATGGATGGATTCAAGGCCTCCCTTTTGTTCATCTTTCTAGACTTCCGTCCGGAGTCTAGATGCTCCCATCTGCAATTTGGTCCGTTAGGACGAATCTCGGTGCCACCTCCCTCGCCTTTGAATTCCGATCCTGAAGGACGAATTCAAGGCCTCCCTTCTGTTCATTATTCTAGACTGTCGTCTAGAGTCTAGATGCTCCCATTTGCGGTTCTGTCCCTTAGGACGAATCTCGGTGCCGCCTCCCTCGCCTTTGAATTCCGATCCTGATGGACAGATTCAAGGACTCCCTAGTTCATCAGTCTTGTCAGCCGCTTGGAGTCTAGATGCTCTCATTCGCAGTTTAGTATGTTCGGACGAATCTCGGTGCCACCTCCTTCACCTTTGAATTCCGATCCTGATGGATGGATTCAAGGCCTCCCTTTTGCTCATCAGTCTAGACGATCGTCAGGAGTCTAAATGCTCCCATCTGTTGTTCGGTCCGTCAGGGCGAATCTCGCTGCCACATCCCTCGCCTTTGAATTCTGGTCCTGATAGACAGATTCAAGGCCTCCCATTTTTCATCTATCTAGACTACCGCCTGGAGAGTAAAAATTCCCATCCGCTGTTCGGTCTGTCAGGACAAATCTCGGTGCCACCTCCTTCTCCTTTGAATTCCGATCTTGATGGACGGATTCAAGGCCTCCTTTTCCATCTTTCTAGACTGTCATCCGGAGTCGAGATGCTCCCATCCGTGGTTCGTTCCGTTAGGAAGAACTCGCTCGCCTTTGAATTTTGATCCTGATGGACGGATTCAAGGCCTCCCTTGTTCATCAGTCTAGTTTGCCGCCTGGAGTCTAGATGCTCCCATTTGCAGTTTGGTCTATTTGGACGAATCTCAGTGCCACCTCCTTCACCTTTGAATTCCGATCCTGATGGACGGATTCAAGGCCTCCCTTTTGTTCATCTGTCTAGACTACCGTCTAGAGTCTACATGCTCCCATCTGCTATTCGGTCCGTTAGGACGAATCTCGGTGCCAGCTTTATCGCCTTTGGGTTCCGGTCCTGATTGATGAATTCAAGGCCTCCCTCTTTTCCTCTTTCTAGACTACCACCTGGACTCTAGTTGTTCCCATCCGCGGTTCGGTCCGTCTGGACAAATCTCGGTGTCACCTCCTTCGCCTTTGAATTCTGATCCTGATGGACGGATTCAAGGCCTTCTTTTTTTTCATCTATCTAGACTGTTGTCTGGTGTCTAGACGCTCCCATCCACAGTTCGGTCCATCAGGACAAATCTCGGTGCCACCACCCTTGCCTTTGAATTCCGATCCTGATGGATGGATTCAAGGCCTCCCTTTTTTGTTCATCTGTCTAGACTACCGCCCAGAGTCTAGATGCTCCCGTCCGCGTTTCGGTTCGTCAAGCCGAATGTCGGTGCCACCTCCTTCGCCTTTGAATTCTGATCCTGATTGACGGATTGAAGGCCTCCTTTTCCATCATTCTACACTACTGTCTGGAGTCTAGATGCTCCCATCCACGGTTCGGTCTGTCAGGACGAATCTCGGTGCCACCTCCCTCGCCATTGAATTCCGATCCTGATAGACATATTCCTGGCTTCCCTTTTTCTATCTTTCTAGACTACCAGTCAGAGTCTAGATGTTCCTTTCTGTAATTCGTTCCATCTGGATGAACCTCGATGCCCCTCCTTTTGCCTTCGAATTCCACTACTAATGGACAAAATCAACGCAAACTCTTTTCTTCCCTCCTTTTGGGCTGGTACCCTGAACTACCCGGGCAATCCCTGTGATGCCTGATGGATTCCCCACTCTCCTGATTTCTTCCCTCCTCTTCGGCTGGTATCCCTAACTTCCCAGGCAATCCTTGTGATGCCTGATGAATTCCCCACTCTCCTAGTTCCATCCTTCCTCTTGGGCTGGTAGCCTGAACTACCTGGATGACCTCTGTGACCAGTCATTTCTCTGTCGGCAAGCACTGTGAGTCTTGTCTGGTGTTTTTTCTCGACAAGTGTGATAACCAGTCATGTCTTTTGGGAGCTGGTTGGTTGTCTACTTGTCGGCATTTGTTATTAGCTTTTGTTTCTCTAATTGGCTTCGACTATGGCGACGGGACCTTTGGTGCATTCATCGACTGGTAGCTGGCTGTCGTTAACTGATTCTTTCTTGCAACTTCAGATAGGGCATCTTCATCAACTCCAAGCGACAATCCTCCTTCTCCTAATCCCTCTTCCTTGTAAAAGGGGTGGGGTGTCTCTGTCAACCATGAGCGTCGATCTCTGTTCCAGTCGTCCTCCGACATCGCTAAGGGAGGGGTATCTGTAGAAACCCCAATATGCTAGCAAATAGACAAAACCCAACAGCCACTCCTCACTCCATTGAACCACTAATGTAGGCACACCTTACAAAAAACTAACTCGAACTGTAAAAAAAACCTAAATACAAAACAAAACCCCAAAACCGAGGTTAAACCCCAACCCAAACCCTAAACCTAGGTCAAATCCTAAGTTAAACCCCAAACCCTAAAGTAAAACCTCAACCACCTAACTAACTTCCACTACATCCTAACTAATCTAACAAACATAACTACTTCTCACTTCTCTCCAACAAACATAACTACTTCCCACCTCTCTCCAACAAACATAACTACTTCCCATCACTTTCCAAAACAAACATAACTACTTCCCACTTCACTCCAACAAACACAACTACATCCCACTTCTCTCCAACAAACATAACTACTTCACACCTCTCACCAACAAACATAACTACTTCCCACTTCTCTCCAACAAACATAACCACCTTCCACTCTAACAATAACAACCAGCCAAGCCTATAAATAGCCCCTTTCGCAAGTAGAAATGGACTTTTTTGGGAGTTTTGGCATTTTTGCAAAAATTGGGAGAGGAGAGCTCTCCAAGCCATTTTCCTCCCAACCAGAGCTACCAGAGAGTTCCTGGAAGAGAGTGGAAGCTC
>JAMKQA010000459.1:0-27373 GCA_024699735.1 Posidonia australis
AATGGATTTTTACTTTAATTAGGGTTTTTACTTATTTATTTGGATTTTTAAGTGATTTAATTTGAATTAAGCTTAAATTAGGGTTTTTGTCTTATTTAATGGATTTTAATTTCTTTTCACTTGATTAGGGTTTAAAATTTTGATTAATTATGGTTTTATTGGATTTTAGGTTGATTTAAGTGGGTTTTAAGTGGATTAGGGTTTTTGTTGGATTTTTAAGTGGATTTGATTGGATTTTGTTTGATTAGGGTTTTTGTTGGATTTTTATGTGGATTTGATTGGATTTTGTTTGATTAGGGTCTTTATTAGGGTTTTGTAGGATTTTAGGTGGATTTTAGCTGGATTAAGTGTTTTATTTGTTTTCCAGTGGATTTTAAATTGGATTAAGTGTTTTATCTGTTTTTTTAGTGGATTTTAATGGGGTAGTGTTTTATTAGGTCAGGTGGGCTAATGTGGATCTGATTGGGACCTTTATGGACTAGGATTTTGGTGGTCGCGACCAAAGCATCAACCGGAGGAGCCTGCTGCCAAATGAGCTCAAAATTGGAGTGTCTACAATAGTAAAGAAAAACATTTAGGCATTCAACATTCTTGTGGTATGGTCAACAACAATATAGAAAAACAAATCCAATCAGTTAGCAATGATCATATATGAAACCAATGAAACAAAATATTTAATATGACAAATTTTCCCATCAAATTCAAATTAAAGACTTGTTCTAATTAAGAAAAAGCATCCAATAATGTAATATTACAAGAAAATGTTCCACCAATATACTCGAAATACACACATATATACTCCTACAAATACATTGGATACTACAACCTTCAACAAAAAAAAATACAAGGCAGCCAAAAGTAATACTAGGGGTTAGTTATATTACAAAAAACCATAGACATGAACAATAATTAAACAATCATTCATATTACAATATCGAATATAGTTTTTGCTTTAAAACAAGATTAATATCCACTTTCTCCATGATCTCAACATAGCAGAATAGTGAACCATATCTCAAGTAAGGCAAGGAAGAGTAAAACTTTTTCATGCTTCCTACCAATTCTCTAACCAACATCAATGGTTTTCAATTCCCAACGGATTTCTTCATTTATCTCCAATCGTGCCTTCTCAAATGCTTCACAATTGGCATTGCGAGCATCATAGTTGGAAGCAACCGTCTCAATTTTTGACTGGACATCACCATGGTAAGAGTACTTGGAACTTGACTCACTAACTTATAGTGGAGGCCCAAAAGCAACATTGTTGTTGACAGTTGCATCCTCCTGTAATGGTAGCACAAGCATGATGCTCCTCCTCCCAACAACCCTAAGTGTGTCAACATTGAAATGTTCATCCTCCCAAACCTAGAAGAGGCATCTCCTATCCTCCTACATATCATTTGACAAGTAAATATCATGGAATAGGATTTAACAATAGAATCCATGATTTTATGCATGTACATACATAATTGAAAAATATTACCATCATCTACACAAATTTCAAAAATGGAATCCCTAGATTTAGATAGGTATGAGAAATTAGGCATTGGGCAGGGAACCTACAAAAGCACTGTACCAACTTCCTATTTAGATTTTCCAATGACATTATTACTACCTACAATATTTATATGAATCTTCAAGCTCCAATTGAATATACTCAAATTGAAAATAATTTTCTTCATAAAACATAAAACATAGCATATTGTAGTAAATTGGTGACAAAATAATCTTCAAGCTCCAAGTAGCATCCATGGTTTTCAATAATTGAAAAGGGGAAATGCTGCCAGGAAAAAGCTACAATAAAGCATAACAATATCAAGCATACTGCAAACATTGCTTAGCACCATGCTATTTGCAGAAAAATATCAAGCATAACAATAAAGCATGAAAATATCTGCTATTTCTTGATAGATCATTGTTTAGTTCCAAGCTATTTGGATTTATTTTTTGTTTTGATTGGATTAATTTTCTTCATAAAATATGGCATATTGCAGTAAAATGGTGACAAAATATCAAGCATCAAACCGAAACAATCAAGCATCAAACATAAAAAAAAGAAACCCCTAATCGTCCCTAGTCAAAAACCCTACACAAAATCCCTAACCGTCCCTAATCAAAACCCTGAATTGTCCCTGATCAAAAACTCCTAATCGTCTTTGATCAAAACCCCTAAAATCGAGTGTTTACGTACACTAGTGTTGATGTCGATGACAGTGACGATGCGTGGATGAAGGTGTCGATGAGTGGATGAGGGTGCCCATGGTGGTGCGTGGACAAGGGTGTCGGTGCATCAATGAGGATGTCAGTACATCGATGAGGGTGTCGGTATGTCGCCGAGGGTGCCCATGCCAATGCGTGGATGAGGGTGTCAATGCAAGGACGAGGGTGTTGATGTGTGGACGAGGGTGTCGATGCGTGGACGAGGGTGTTGATGTGTGGACGATGGTGTCAGTGTGTCATTGAGGGTGTGGAGCATTCTGCTGGCTCTACATTCTTGGGAGCGGTAAGGCCAATGACGAGAAGCACCCATTTACAAGTGCATATGTCATGTTGTAGGATAGGATTGACATTTGCTATACTCAAGGAGCTGCAAGAGGATGCAGAGACAAACGTTGCTACAGATGGGAGTGGACTCTCGATGGAAGATGCTACTGTAAGCTCGTTTTGCTTGGATCAACTACAGTACCGATTCTTGTCGGCGTGGCACACCTAACGGGCATAAACAAATGCAACCTATATGTAATTAGTTGTGCTTGATCTAGACTCGTAAAAATGCCTGCCTTTAGTCAAACTAGGCCTGAAGCTAGCTCACGAATCACAAGCTAAAATGGACACCCTCAAACATTTTCACCAATTTATAGCCATACTATCTTTTGGAACATGACCAACTCAAGATTTTTTTCCCTGATCTCCAATAAAGCCAATATTCACTTGACAACATTTCTTTGATACATGCAACCAAGTGAACTATGAGGATCGTGAGTAAATATTTACATAGTGCTCAATCAAGATTCCTCTTATTCTAATCATACACTTATTGAATAATCTTATTATTAAGGAAAATTTTAAAGTATTTATAATATTATCTCAAAAAAATTTAATTATATATTTATAGTTATAATTACTTATTTTTAATTGTAAATCTTAATATTTATATGTTTAAATTAAAGATTAAGATTAATCTAAAATCTTTAGTACCTTTTTATTTATCTTGACTGTTCGAAGTTTTTTTTTTGCAAACAATAGTTCCCCTTTATCTCAACTCCTAACTGTCTTTGATCAAAACCCCTAAATGGAGTGTTTACGTACATTGGTGTTGATGCCGATGACAGTGACGATGCTTGGATGAAGGTGTCGGTGCGTGGACGAGGGCGACCATGGTGGTGCGTGGACAAGGGTGTCGATGCGTTAACAAGGGTGTCAGTACGTCGATGAGGGTGCCCATGCTAGTGCATGGACGAGGGTGTCAATCCATGGATGAGGGTGTCAGTGTGTCAATGAGGGTGTGGAGCATTCTACTGGCTCTACATTCTTGGGAGTGGTAAGGCCAATGACAAGATGCACCCATTTACAAGTGCATATGTCTCGTTGGAGGATAGGATTGACATTCGCTATCCTCAAGGAGCTATAAGAGGATGTAGAGACAAACGTTGCTACAGAGGGGAGTGGACTCTAGATGGAAGCAGCTACTGTAGGCTCTTTTTGCTTGGATCAGCTACAATACCGATTCTTGTCAGCATGGCTGACCTACGGGCATAATGTGACATCTAGGCCAAATTATCCATTTTTAATTGTAAACCATGTCATTAATTCTAATATTGTATAAATAGTTAATTTATGGATAATCAGTTGTTTGTAGATTGTGTGGGGGTTTTTTGGCTTTCTGTGCACCTGTTTGTGGTTGTGAGACCAATGTGGAATCTGGTCAAAAGATGCACAATCGATTTGATTTGCGTACTTGCTCTTTCCCTCTTCTTTCTTTCCTTCTTCCTTTTCCTTCTCATCTTTTTCCTTCCTCTCTCCCTCACGAGCTCTCATTTTCTTCCTCACCTAGGACTGACGTCTCGACCCCTCAGCCAAGCGGTGCACCGCAGATCGCAGGAGGCTGATAGTGGGATGAGAGAGACAATTGGAATGGGAGGATGAAGAAGGAGGAGGCAGTGGTGCTGAGACGAAGGTCGAGGAGGAGTTGCATCGAGAGAAATAGAGAGGGAGTGTAGCCATGGTGGTGCACCAAGGATCGGAGGCACGACGCATGGACGGGGGAGCTCATCGGAGCTACGTGGGCTCATCGGAGGAGGTACACGACCCCTCCCTTCCTCTTCTTCCTTTCATTTTAGAAAATAGAATTAATGTATGAAAATGAAGTAAAATGCACATAAAATCATGAAAAAATAGTAGGAATGATATAAATGATGTGTATGGCATGAATATGTAGAGATCATGCTAGATTGTGTGAATTTTGTGGATTTATGGCAGAAAGTTTGATGCATGCTACAGTAGTCATGTAATGAACTTCATGTCTTTAAGATTTGTTTGTGGAAAGCATTCTTAATGGATTGATAATTGGTTTGAGGGGTTTTGAAGTAGAATTGGAGGTCTGCACCCCATGTTTTATTCATGTTTTATGTGGTGTGTTTGTTGGGTCCGCCAGAGGTCCCAATTCCAATGAATGAATGGGTATGACATAGGGGAAGTTTACTAAAATCGAGAATTTTGGTATGTCGATTTCGGTTCGACGTACCGTTTTTTTGTCAGTATTCGACCAAAGACCCTAATTCAGTAGATCGAAAATACTCGGTCTTCTGTTTCAGGGGATTTTGGTCGATCGAAGGTATTTTGGTCCACCAAAGCTAGGATTTTCAGACGACTAATCCTCAGTTTCAGTCGACCATTCTAGGTGTTTGATGCCTAGTTCGATATGCTAATCTAGTTCAGTCTGCCAAACCAAACCCCTAGCCTATATGAATGGATAATGGGCATGCATTAATGAAGTCTACCCCATGTGGATAATATGGATGAATATGAAATTCAAATAAATAAAATTGAATACGGTTTTGGGCTTGAGGCCCCAAAGACAGTCAAAAATTGATAAATGTTTGGTTTAATGTGGTTTCTGGGCATGAGACCCAATAGTGGATATGAGTGCAAAATTTTACATGGTTTTGAGCCTGGGACACAAATGGAGGGTCGTGTTTGCATGGGAATAATCCCCTATAGAGAAAAGAGAATAAATAATGGTTTTGAAAAGAAAATTCAAGAGTTTTGAAAAGGAAATGATAATGTGTTCTGGAGCCACAAGGGGTTGGTGTCGACAATGTAGTAGGAGAATTATACTCCAATGGAACCAATTGTCTGATATGATCGTGGTTACCATTGTATGACCACGAGGGGTTGGTGTCGGCAAATTGATAAGATATCAATTGTCAAATACGACCATGGTCACTGAGCTTGAGACAGTGTAGGCTGAGCCTGGGTATATGAACCAGGTGTTCGAGTCACTAATGGGACATCAGAAAAAGACACATCCCCATGTATATGAATTGAAATTGAGGCCTGTTGGCCTGAGCAATGTCCTCCCGTAAGGGGAACTTCACCACGACAGTGCAGGGAGGTAGGGGAAATGACGTCCTCACCTATTTATGTGCCTAGTTACGTTTGATCAAGCTAACACTAATAAGAAAAGTGGAAATAAATGTGTGGTTTTATCTAGAATGAGATGTGTGTTTTTTCTTTAGATTCTAGCAAAGAATATGCATCTTGTTTTAACCAATTGCCAACCAATGTAAATGGTTTTGTTTTGAGCCCTGTGAGGCCCTATGTTTTAGGCTAGATTTGATCGAGAATGTGGATTTCTCGAAATGCATAAAAAGGTTTATAAATGCATGAATTGGAAAAGAGAATGTGAGCTTTTGAAAAAGGCATGTTTTGGATAGAGATTCCAAATGTTTTAAAAAAAAAAAGAAAAAGAAGAAATGGCATTTTGAAATGGATTTCGAGAACTACGTTTTGTGATAGTCTAGGCTTGTGTTTTCTCACTTTTTGCCGTGGTTTCTGTGTGGGACATGTACTAGGTGACTTGGATGTCACTCACACGTGCTTTGTTTGGTTTCAGGTGCAGGTGGTGTAGTTCAGTTCTGGTACCCGTGTAGGAGCCACTAGCCACACATTGTTCCTGAAGGTGAGCCTTAGTTAGTTACAGTGGTTTAATTAATATTGTAATTAAATGTTTTTGCTTGTAATACTATGATTTAGGTAGCGTACCCAAGTTCGGGGACTTACAGAGTGGTATCAAAGCTAAGGTTACACTTAGTGCACCGGCATAGTGATGTCCAGTCTAGTGGCTCCGTAGGATTGCATAGTAGAGAGTCTTGCACTTGATTTTGGTTGTTGTTTTCTGGCCTTATTCCTAGAGGCCCCAATGTCCAACTCTAATGTGGGAGAAAGTAGTGCTTAAGGGGCATGAGATGGGAGTTTGGCAAGATGATGTGGGGTTTCGCCCAGTCCTTCAATAGTAGCAGCAAGGATGAGGCAAAAGGAGACCTGTGGGTCAAGCAGTTCCGCCAATTAGACGTGCCAACTCTAGATGCGTACAGCACATCGAAGGAGTGTGAGGTTTGGTTCCTGGGGGTAGAGAAGATCCTAGAGGGGATCGAGTGTCTAGTAGAGAAGTGGGTCCAGATCGCAGCATTTCAACTCAAGGACGTTGTGGATTAGTGGTGGAGGGCTACGCGCCGCACCATGTTTTCGAATGTGGACCTACTGATGATCTCTTGGGAGGAGTTTCGAGAGGTATTCTATGAGAGGTTCTTCCCTGAGCATGAGAGGGACAAGCTAGACAGAGAATTTTGGAACCTGAAGAAGGGAAGCTTGATTGTAACTGAGTATGAGTCATCCATCCTTCGGCTAGAGCAGTTCTCTTAGGCTGTGATTTCCGAGAAGAATAGAGCTAAGAAATTTATAGAAGGACTTAATCCAGCCCTGAGATCTAGAGTCATTGGCTTCCAATGTTAGACTTCGATAGATGCTATTGAGCTTGCAAGCCACTATAAGGATGATCATAGGCTGTTCCAGGTGGAATACCCTAAGAAGGATAAGGGGAGGAAGTCTGTCTCTCGACCTTCTGTCTCCCGACCTTCTATTTCTCAACCTTTGGTCACGGGAGCACCAAGTTTTGGGAGTTCTAGTAGCTCCAGGAAGAAGTGGAAGGAGCAGTCTGCATCTAGTAGAGAAGAAAGTGTTGGTTTCAGCCATGCGGGATCCAGCAATGATCCGAAGGCAGGACCATGCCATGTCTGTGGTAAGAAGGGGCACATAGCGGCGTAGTGTTGACACAGGTAGAGAAGTTTAGACAGTGTAGTGTGCTACAACTGTGGTAAGTCTTGACACTATCAGAAGGACTGTCCCAATCCGCCAAAACCAACGGAAGATGCGCCTCGTCAGCCTACCAAAGGGAGAGTGTTTTCTATTACTACCCCAAATGCTGGTCCATCAGGAGATGTTGTGGAAAGTGAGGATTAGTATGGCTATATGAGTTGAATCCTGTCTTGTAATAATAGATCCTATATGTAATCGACACTATTTTTTGTTATGATTATGATTATGGTTATGATGTATTGATGTTAGGATCTTTTCTTGTGGCTGACTGGTTGGCCCAAGTCCTATTCAATTCTAGGAGTTCATTGTCTTTCATTTTCGAGTCATTTGCTACTGAGATAGGGACCAGGCCAACTAGACTGGCATTCCACCTGAATGTGGTGACTCCTTTGCGAGAGTACAGTCTAGCATAAAGGTATCTAAGATCAATTGATGTCCAACTAGGAGACAGGAATTTTCATGCCATCTTGATCTTGATGGACATGCAAGATTATGATATCATCCTGGGGATGGATTGGTTGGCACAACACTTAGCCATGATTGATTGTGCCAAGAGGAGGGTTCTGGCAAAGTGTCTTGGCCAAGGCTGGTGTGTGGTGCAAGGTACTAGATCGGGTGAGCCTAGAAAGGTGATATCTGCTATCAAAGCCTACCATTATCAGGCAAGAGGCAGTGTGGGCTACCTGGCCTGTGTAACTATTTCAACTTCGCCTATGATTGGGGTTGAGAATTTGGCAGTGGTGTAGGAATATCTTGATGTTTTCCTAGAGGAATTTCCTAGTGTGCTACCGTACAGGGAAGTGGAGTTTGTGATTAATCTGGTGCTAGGATCAGTTCCAATTTCAAAGGCACCATATAGGATGGCACTTGTTGAATTGAGGGCGCTCTAGAAATAGCTGCAGGAATTGATGGACAAGGGATTTATTCATCCCAATGTCTCACCTTGGGGAGCATCGGTATTGTTCATTAAGAAGTAGGACAATTCAATTCGGCTCTGCATCGACTATCGGATGTTGAACCAGATCACTGTTAAGAACAAGTATCCACTACCCAAGATCGATGATTTGTTTGATCAGTTGCAGGGAGCATCGGAGTTTTCTAAGATAGATTTGAGATCCGAATATTATCAGTTGTGGATCAATAAGCTAGATGTGCAGAAGACAGCCTTTCGCACCTGCTATGGACATTACAAGTTTCTGGTTATGCCATTCGGATTGACGAATGCTCCCGCTGCCTTCATGGACCTGATGAATAGAGTGTTCAGGCCCTATTTAAACCAATTTGTGGTCATCTTTATGGATGACATCCTGGTATATTATCCAGATGTTTAGACCCATCAGAGGCATTTAAGGATCGTACTAGAGACATTGAGACAGCATCAACTCTATGCCAAGTTCTCCAACTGTGAGTTTTGGCTGAAGGAGGCGTCCTTCATTGGTCATATCATCTCAGGAGAAGGCATCGAGGTAGATCTAGCCAAGGTAGAGGCTGTGAACAGCTACACCAGACCGAAGACAATGACTGAGATTAGGTGTTTTCTCGGCCTAGTAGGATACTATAGGAGATTCATCCTGGATTTCTTAAAGATTGCTGCACCATTGGCCAAACTGACCAGAAAGGAAGTGCACTTTGCCTGGGATTGGCAGTGCGAGGAGAGCTTCAATGAGTTGAAGGCTTGTCTGGTGTCAGCCCTAATTTTGACTTTGCCTTCTAGGAGTGGCGATTTCACAGTCTACAGTGATGCTTATGGAATCAGCTTGGGGTGTGTGTTGATGCAGTATGGTAGGGTGGTGGTGTACGCCACATGCCTGTTAAAAGATCATGAGAAGAGCTACCCCACCCATGATTTGGAAATGGCAATTATTATGTGGCCCTAAAGATTTAGAGGTATTATCTATATGGCGAGCAGTTTAAGGTGTACATAGATCATAAGAGTCAGAAGTACATCTTCACTCAAAAGGATTTGAACTTGAGACAGAGGCACTGGGTGGATTATATCAAGGATTATGACTTCAACCTGTCATACCACCTAAGGAAAGCAAATGTAGTTGTAGATGCTCTGAGCAAACGCACTCATGTTATGGCTAGCTTGATGATTCGTGAATGGAAATTGTTAGAAGGGCTAATGGAGTGCAGACATCAGAGACAGTCTTTAGGAGCTGCCAGGGTTGTGTTGGCAAATTTGTTTGTTCGCTCGAGGATGATCGAGGCGATTGTCGCCGCTCAGCAATATGACTCCTTTGTGTCAAATATTTGAAGGAAGCTGGAAGCTGGGAATGCCACTCACTTTTCAGTTGGGGTAGATGATAGGTTGAGGTACGACCTGAGGTTGTACATGTCTCAAGTGGAGGAAATCAAGAACAGTCTGCTTGATGAAGCTCACCGCTCTAGATATACTATTTATCTAGGAAACACCAAGATGTATAAGGACCTGAAAAGGAATTTCTGGTGGCCTGGGATGAAGAGGGAAATTGCTGAGTATGTGGCGAAGTGTGCAACATGCCAGATGGTGAAGATAGAGCACCAAAAGCTTAGAGGATCTTTATAGCCCCTGGACGTTCTAGTGTGAAAATGGGAGAATGTGCCGATGGATTTTGTGTAGGGTTTGTTGAGGACTCGAAGAAAGAATGATACAGTTAGGGTGATTGTGGATTGCCTTACGAAATCGGCACATTTCTTGCCAATGAGGGTGAACCTTCCATCGGCAAAGCTGGCAGAGTTGTATGTTGCAGAGATTGTGAGACTGCATGGCGTCCCAATGTCTATTGTGTCTGATAAAGACACAAGGTTCACATCGAGGTCTTGAGGAGCTTTACAGGAGGCTTTTGTTACAGTGTTAAGTTTTAGTACCACCTTTCACCCCTAGATAGATGCCCAGACAGAGAGGACCATCCAGACACTAGAGCACATGCTGAGGGCCTGCACCTTGGATTTTGGTGGTAGTTGGGAGGATCATTTACCTCTGATTGAGTTTGCATATAATAACAGTCACCACACTAGTATTGTTATGGCACCATATGAGGCACTGTATGGTAGACCCTGTAGAACACCCTCTTGCTGGAGTGAGGTGGGTGAGAGACAGTTGATTGCACCCGAGATCGTACAATAATACAAGGGCAAGGTGGACCTGATTACAAAGAGGTTGTTGTCTACCCAAAGTCGGTAGAAGAGTTATGTAGATAAGAGGCAGAGACATTTGGAATTCAAAGTAGAAGACTTCGTTTTCCTGAAGGTGTCACCAATCAAAGGAGTGATTAGATTCGGAAAGAGAGGTAAGCTGAGCCCCAGATACATCAGACTGTACTAGATTACTAAGAGGGTTGGTGAAGTGGCATATAGACTAGACTTGCCTCTGGAGTTGGCCAGTGTACATAGCACCTTTCATGTGTCCATGTTGAGGAAATGTTCGACCGATGCATCCCAAGTTATACTAGTACAGCCAGAGGAGCTACAAGAGGAACTGTCTATAGTTGAGAATGTAGTTCAGATACTAGACAGAAAAGAGCAAGTCTTCAAGATCAAAGTGATTCCATTGGTGTTGGTTCAATGGCAATATCATGGTACAGAGGAGGCTACCTAGGAGCGTGAGGTGGACATCTAGAGACAGTACCCCTACTTGTTTCAATAGAACTAAATTTCAAGACGAAATTCCTATAAAAGGGTAGGATGTGACTTCTAGGCCTGATTATCCATTTTTAATTATAAACCATGTCGTTAATTGTAATATTGTATAAATGGTTTACTAATGGATAATCTATTGTTTTTAGATTGTGTGTGGGTTTGTGGGTTTTCTATGCACCTATTTGTGGTTGTGGGACCAATCTGGAATCTGGTCAAAGGATGAATAGTTGCCTCAATTTGTGTGCTTGCTCTTTCCTTATTTTTTTCTTTCCTTCCTCCTTTTTCCTTCTCATCTTTGTCCTTCCTCTCTCCCTCACGAGCTCTCGTTTTCTTCCTCACTCAGGGCCAACGTCTCGTCCCCTCAGCCAGGCGGTGCGCTGCGAATCGTGGGTGGCTGATAGTGGGGCGGGAGAGATAAATGGGAAGGGAGGATGAAGAAGGAGGAGGAAGTGGTGTCGAGATGGAGGTGGAGGAGGAGCTTCGCCGAGAGAAAGAGTGAGGGAGAGTAGCCGTGGAGGCGCACCGAGGACTGGAGGCACGCCGCAAGGAGGGGGAGCTCGCTAGAGCTGCGTGGGCTCATCGTTGGAGGTACACGACCCCTCCTTTCCATTTTTTCCTTTCATTTGAGAAAATGGAATAAATGTATGAAAATGAAGTAAAATCATGGAAAAATTGTAGGAATAATAGAAATGATGTGTATGGCATGAATATGTAGAGATCATGCTAGGTTGTGTGACTTTTGTGGATTTATGGCCAAAATTTTGATGCATGCTACAATAGTCTTGTAATGAGCTTCATGTCTTTAAGATTTTTTTGTGAAAAGCATACTTAATAGATTGATTAATGGTTTGAGGATTTTGAAGTAGATTTGGGGGTCTACACCCCATGTTTTATTCATATTTTATGTTGTGTATTTGTTGGGACCGTCGGAGGTCCCATTTCCAGCGAACAGATGAGTATGGCACATGAGAAGTTTATTGAAATCGAAAATTTCAGTATGCCGATTTTGGTTCGGCATACCATTTTTTTGTCAATATTCGACCAGAGACCCTAATTTGATAGACCAAAAATGCTTGGTCTTCCATTTCATGGGATTTCGATTGATCGAAGGTATTTCGATTGATCGAAGGTATTTCGATCGACTGGAGTAGGGATTTTCGGACGACTGATCCTCAATTTCAGTCGACTGTTCTGGGTGTCTGATGCCCCCTAATCTAGTTCGATATGCTAATCTAGTTCGATCTACCAAACCAGACCCCTAGTCCATATGATTGATTATGTGTGATAAATGACATATAAATGGTTTGAATGGATAATGGGCATGTATTAATGAAGTCCACCCCATGTGGATAACATAGAGGAATATGAAATTCAAATAAATAAAATTGAATATGGTTTTGGACTTAAGGCCTCAAATATAGTCAAAAATTGATAAATGTTTGGTTTAATGTGGTTTTTGGGCATGAGACCCAATAATGGATATTATAGACACCCAGGTCTCTAGCCAATGTTGGCAGGTGGACCCAGTAGAGAGTGCAACTGGACGGCTGACCTGGACTTACCCCAATTCCCCAACCAAGCCCATAAACCTAAAACCAACCCAAAACCGCAAATTACCATTAACTCCACTCATCCAACTAAGCCCAACACTTAAAATCCAGCCCGTGTGCTTTGGCCCAATGTCATGCACAGGCTGATAGCGTGGCCCAAGCATGCGTCAGGGCCAAGGCAGCACGACAGGCGTCGCTTGACTTGTCGCTTTCGTCGTATGACCTCATACCTCGTATAAGCGATGTCGTACATGGAGCATCAGTTTGTCCCTCGGTGTGCCTGACACATCCAACCTTCCACGCCCTACCACCAGCCTTCCATGCCCTACGTCGCCCGTCATTGCAGGCCACCTCGACAGCATGCTGGCGAGCCATGCCCTGTCAAGCCCTGCCATCGCTGCCCCACTCCACCTACCACACCAAACGATCAACCAAAACCTCCTTGAGCTCCTTTAGCTTGAGGGCACTAAGGGCATTTGCATGAGAGTTCAGCAGAGAGAACCCAGAGAGTTCAGTCGGAGCTTACTTAAGACCAGCGAACCCAACACCTAAATTCCAACCAGCATCCTCTTTTCCACCTCTGGCAAACACCCCCAGACCTCCCTTAAGATCTCGCTCACTTCCAATCCGTCTCTAGCCCTATGGCAGTCGTCCAACCTTTAGCTGGAGCTCGCCGCCTACCGACGTCGACGACACACCTCAGCCACCCACAAGTGACGCCCTTCCCTCAAACCTCTAAAGGAGTAGCTAGTGTTGCTTTTCATTGCTTCTGTGTTGATTTATTTCTAGTTTTTGCTTCATACGTTGCATCTCGTCGCTTCCCCCCGCCGATGGTCGGCCTACGCTAGTGTGAGGCTCCAGTCGCTGAGCACTTGGCTTGGCCCGTCTCGACGGCACCTCATCTCCCCCTCTTACTCCCTTGAATCGCTGAGTCAACCCCAAAGCCATTACCTCCCGTAAAGGCTCACTAGAGGGTGGTCAGCACTGATGCCAGCGACGAAGGGTGGGGAGGAAGGACCATTGCATTCCATTGATTCTTGAGCATTCCCATCGTGCCATGGTAGTCCCCCCAAGCTCCAAGACAACCCCCCTTCTTCTGATGATGCCCTGCTTTTCAAGGAGGAGGCGATGAAGGAGGAAGGTCTGGCCCTTGTTCCACCTGTGCACCCGGATAGCGTACCACCCTTGCACGTATCGGGAAGGGCCTAAATGGGGTCATACTCGACCAAGCCAAGGCTACACCTTCCTTATTTAGGTCACCTCTGCATATTTGTTTCTTTGAGCATGGTTTTTACTCTCTGATTTGCTCACATTCCATGTTTTTTACTTGAATGTTCGTTTATAAAGTGGTTTTCCTCGGTTCAAAGCCCATACATGAGTCCCAGCCAGATAGACTTTCCCTGTATCTTAATACTCGTTTACATTGCATCTCTTGTGTGCCTAGGATCCGGCCATGATGGCAAATAGCCATGGCACCTCTATGTGGTGCGTCGTGGCTGCGCGAATAACTTGCATGTTGCACATGCGCATGTCATCCAGGGCTGATATCTGGCGTAGCTTAGCCTTGGGTCTCATCACACTTGCATCCTTTGTTTTTGTTTTATGTTTCCTATTTTGATTGTGCTTAGTTTTCAGCTTGACATGATCCTTTAGCCATATAATTTATTTCTCTTGCATCATCCATATAGCCCCATTAATCGACACCTAAGTGCGCACATTTTCATGCATGCGAGCAAAATTCCGAGAAAGACCGACTCGTCGGGCGTGCGGGGGTGCCTAACACCTTCCCCGTGCGTAATAGGAGTCCTTACCCTTTCTTTGGTTCGCAATGACCCATGTGCCAAATCCATTAGGCATGAGTCATCTTTATTTTCGCATTCGATTTCGAGTTTTGATTCATTGATTCGGTTTTCCTCGTCTTGCCATTTTGAATAGACTAGGTGGTGACTCCTTGTTTTACCCTCATATTGTTTCTCCATTGTTTTCAAGCAGTTGTCCTGTCCTCAGATTCGCTAAATTCGCCGTGGCCCTACCAATCCCTATGCGGTCCCGATCGCATTGGGTGCGCGGTTCCCCTCCGCCAATGTGATCATAGGAACTGGAGACTCTACTGGGGATATATAGACTCTGGCTTTCATTTTGGTTTCTTTATCGCTTGCATGGTTTCCCTTGTGTGTGCATATTTTATGATGTATTATGCCTTATGGATGATGTGTGTTTTTACTTTACACTGAAATATCATGTTCACGTCACAATGCACATGCCATGCTCCGTGCTTTTTGCAATGTTGTTCGTTTTCTTCTCACAATCCTATTCATGACACAAGCACATTCCATATCCATGCCTTTTGTTCGTTGCTTGTTTTGCCATGACCTATGTGTTTTTCTTTCTTTTTATTTTTACCCAAGGAAAACTAGAGACTTGCTTTCCTCCCCTTGGTTTAATTTAAAATCTTGCAAGTAAAATCAATGCATAAGGACAACTAGAGACAATACTGCACTTTTTTCCCTCAATGGTTAATAAATGGGCAAGTAAAAATCACCCAGCATACTCGCATGATTGAATCATATAGGTGCATGCATGCTCTCTCCTCTAAGTCCACCTACAGTTTGTGAAGGTCAGTTCCGATTTTCTTATCCTATTGCTTTGGTGTTGGATTTGATGCCAGGTTGTCCCCCCTTGTCTGGGGTTGTGTCGATGTTAGTAGAGGGTACAACCCATGCTTCGGCAGGGTCGAGGCTCCCAACGCAACTTTAGCATGGGACGGAACCCTACTTTCTACCTTGAGTTGAAGACCCGTTCACCCTGAGAGCATCTGGAGTAGACAGCCTCCTAGGAAACACTTAGATGGTGAAAGAGTGCATGCTAGTCTCATTCATGTGCATGTGTGCCATTCATACCACTTAATAAACATTGCATTGCTTATCCTCAGGTTTTGACACCTGCTCTTGCCTTTTTCTACCCACAGGTTCGCACACGAGTCCTTTGTCCAAAGCTCAGCACTCTCTCTCTGTTCCCTTGTAGTGACACCTATTCTCAGCTTCCCTTCCGAGCTAATTGTCACCTTCGACGATAGCTTGTCATAGGATCCACCCTTCATTCAGCTACCATAGCCTTATTCACAATCGCTCACATTCTGCCATGGCCTAGCCCGTCAGTGAGGCTCTTTCCACTGTCACCTTTGAGAGGATCGCCACTTCGGCCCCCTTATCCCATTTTCTGACTTCATCTATTGCCTCTTCACCCCATGTCAGCCTCTTCCAGGCCCATGGAGCATCCTCCCCTTTTGTGTCGAGACATTGGCAGACCCTGTCTGGTCTGGAGCCCGTCACTAAGTCTGTTGCAGTGATCGTCACTCGAGCTCTAGAGTTGCCAGTGTCTCTCCCTCTACAACGCCCGTCTATCTTGACCGCCCATCCTGCTACGGTAGCCTCCTTGGTAGGTACCGCCCCTTTTAGATAGTTTGCTTCCCTTTTTCCCTCTGCTGCGTCAGCTCCACTGAAGATCACGTCCCTTGATACCGCTACCGACAGGAACTCGACCGTGCAAGCCTAGTACTTCTTGGCCCTCGCCTAGAAGCTACATGGCATGGCACTCTCCCTGGACTCTTCACTGCTCCCAACATCTCCTCCTCATAAGGACTCGCCGCCCTCGGCTTTGGTGCTCCACTCTGCACCCACTACACCTCCCAGGCCGTCACCCCAGCTCCTCGCTAATCAGGCGATAAGGGTGTCGACCCTGCATCCTTCACCTTCCTTTAACTCTTCACAGCACTCATCTCCAGCACCTGGTGGCCAACCCCTCAGCCTGGCAAGGGCACAACACTCTCCTATCCCGCTGCCTGGACTCGCACCAGGATAGCAACTACCACCCACAAACATTGCACCACTCACAGCACAACATACTACCTATCCTCTGTCCCTGCATCAGACACAGGTACCCCCATGCATCTCACACCACACCACGCACCCGCATGGGTATGCCGGCCATCATCCCATGACACTAGGTGGTAGGATGGTGGATCCGAAAGAGCACCTCGGTGTGACCCACGTGGCATACGCGGTACCCACCCAAACTGCGCCAGTCTCAACAGCAGCAACCCTAGATGCCCTCCTCTATAGGATGGGCGATTTGGAAAGAGCACTTCGACAAGTGCAAGGTGGTGACCGCCTGTCTTTTAAATATCAGGACCTCGGCTATTTCCCAGAGGCAACTCTCCCACCGAATTTCCAAGTCTCGAACTTTGAAAAATACCATGGAAAAGGATGCCCAATCTCCCATCTAAGGGCATACTGTGGACACCTCACTCAGCTTCAGGCTGATGAAAGGTTGTTCATCCGCTTGTTCTAGAAGAGTCTCTCTGGTCCTACCCTGATGTGGTTCACTTCTATAGACATGGCAACCATTCGAACTTGGAACAACCTAGCCCAGGCGTTCCTGGAATAGTATTCCTTCAACTTTGACCTAGTCCCCAAGAGGGAGGACTTAGCCGCCACCAAGTAGAAGCCCTTTAAGTCATTCAGAGAGTACGTCGGGAGCTGGCATGCCCTTGCCTTGCTGGTCAAGGATAGGCCCTCTGATGAGGTGTCTATCGAGGTGATCATCCATGGGGCACAGCCAACCACAGGGGCTCTGCTTAGCATTCAGCCTATCACCACTTTCTCCTCCCTGATTAGAGTCGACACTCACATGGAAAGCTCGCTACAAAGTGGCAGTTTCCCCACTCTCACCACATTCGCCAAGTAGGCAACCACCCCTAGCCACAACACTGGTACTAGCAATAACAGCAGCAACAACAACAACGGCTCCAGCTCCAGCTATGCAAAAAGGAGGGACCCCCCGAAGAGCACCGTTGCGTACGTTGGGTCCCCTACCGTGCCTGTGAACGCGGTGGACCCTTAGGCTCAAAATCAAATAGTTTATGCTCCAGCATGTAGGACACCCCACATACCTCACATCACAACTACCGTCGAGCCAGTGTATCCCGTAGCACCGGCAAGGCAAGGACAGCACCCCCCACAAGGGAGGCCTCGACAATTCGACTGGGAGTTCACCCCGCTAGTCGAGCCATTGAGCACCATCCTTCCCAAGGTGTAGTCGCTCCTCTGGTACTCGGACGTTCACCCATCTCCGAATCCAATGCCGGTGTGGTATAAAGTGAACTTGCACTGTAGTTACCATCGGGCCCTAGGGCACTCGACAGACAACTATTTCACTCTCTGGAATGTCATACAAGACCTCATTGACCATAAAGTCATTATTATCAACACCCAAGATGTAGGGTCTGCACCTAGCCCAGGACAAGCACAAGCACATGCACCAGCACCAACACGAGCACAGCCACACACCAGCATAGTCAATCAACCTCTCACTCAGCTTGCTAACTCGGGAGCACCTGGGACCTCAGGGGTTCAGTGCCTATTTCCTATCGGGTCCAGCTCTTCCTAGCTAGATCCATTTGATCTTATCCATCTTGCCTCTGACCCATTCCCGTCTCAGTTGTATCATTCCTTTCTCTTCGGTTCAAAACCTGTCGTCGACTTGATTCACTTTGCCGCCAGAACAGAGCGCATGGTCACATTGCTTACCATGCAATCCTCCCCATCTCAGCCCATCTACCTTGAAGCCAGACCTCAGCCATCTCCTATCCAATCCATCAAGTTAGCTGCCTACTCCACTATGCCTTCCACCAGCCAGCCAGTGGCCCATCTAGAGCTGGCAGCTTGTATGCCCCTGGTCATCAATTTGACTAGGGATACCCACCAAGTACTGTACAACTATGCCACATAAATGTGTGCAGAAATCACATGGACCAAACGGATGTACAAGCCCTTAGTTCCAGTCCCCAGGGCAAGCCACCTAGCACCACCTCCACCTCAGTAAACAAGTCAGCCCCCTAAGCCTGTCACTGAGGAAGTAACGCCCAAGTCCACCACCAACACTGCCAGTAAATCCCTAAATGATGTCACCTCCTAGCTTTAGAAGGTCAAAGCCGATATATCCATCTGGGACCTCATCCATACCTCGGTCGAACACCGAGAGGCCTTCCTCAGGGTATTCTAGGTAGCCCATGTATCCCCCACCATTGAGCTCACAACCCTCGAAAACATTGTAGGCATGATCGCAACACCATAGGTCATCTCCTTCTCATCCAAGGAGTTGCCTCTGGCAGGAACCAATCATAGCCAACCGCTATTCATCACCGTGCAGTTCTAGAAGTTCTGAATCCCCTTGACACTAGTTGACAATGGTGTAGGTCTAAACATCTACCCCTTGCGTACAACAAGCAAAATCAGATTCAAAGCCGAGGATATCACGTCAGCTGTCAAAGGGATGATGTCTTTCAACAACATGCACCACGATGCGTTGGGGATCTTGGTCATTCCTCTGACTGTCGGTCCATCTTAGTTCGACATTGAATTCTATGTTGTTGTCCTCGAGCTTGCTTTCAATCTTCTGCTTGGGCGCCCTTGGCTGCACAAGCATCAAGTCATCCCATTAACCTTACACCGTATGATTAAGTTCTACTATGATGACGACATTGTCATGGCAGAGAACTTTGTGAAAGACGAGGTTGACGTGGTCACTTCTATTGATCTCCAGACTGTCCATTTTGATCCCAAGCCATCAAATGTACTCTACTGTGTTAACCATTTCGAACCAATCAATTTTGTTCTAGAATTCGAGCGTGTTAGCTTCTTGTCTGTTCATAGCCAGCCTCAGCTAATGGTTGAGAACCTCTGTCATCGATGGGGGTACAAAAAGGGAGCACCGCTTGGGTGACACGGTCAAGGGATTACAGAGCCCATCAAGGTGGAGGAAAGAAGAGACTGTGAAGGACTTGGATACCAGGGACCACATGGAAGTGCGCGTAGGCACCGGAGGTTGCTTATCCCTCGAAATTTGACTAACTTCGTTAGTGTAGGTGTGATGGACCTGAACAAGAACTCCTCCCCAGTCATTATTGCGTGACAATAGCAGAGTCTAGCAGAAGATGTCGAGTGGGTTTGCATTGAGGATTACTACACAAATAAAGACACCGTGAGTGTAGTTGAGCCAAGCCCCATAGACAGAACAGAGCAGCAACAGGAAGCTGTCCCAGCATCCACCCGTCTAGCTTTACCAACCCCAGTAACAGCAATATCACAGCCACAGCAGCACTATCACAGTCACAGCAGTAGCATCGCAGCCGCAGTCAGTCTCAATCACAGCAGCATCATCACAACCGTAGTCAGTCACAGTCATAGCAGCAGCAGCATAGCCACAGACAGTGACAGTCACAACAACAACATCACAGCCACAGTCAGTCGCAATCACAGCAGCAGCATCATAGCCATAGTCAGTCGTAGCACCAACACCATAGTTTCAGTTAGCCATAGTAGCAACACCGCCAGCAGAGTCGCCAGAGACAGCAGCAGCCCAGATGCAACAGTTCAACAACAGCAATATCCTAGCCTTTCCTGTTCCCAAGTCTTTGGTACAGTCGGAGACTTGCGCCTATTATGTCGACTTCACCTCGGTCGAGGAGGAGCGCGTGGCCATAAGACCCACATGGACGCAGTGTTGAATGACCCGAAAGTGCTATTCCAAGAACAACTGGTGGACTTGGCAGAAGACACAGCTGAAGAAGACAGAAACAGGAAAGGGAAAGTAGTATCATTAGAACCAGATCTCGCACCACCCTAGCACCATCGGGGTCCTCCAACAATCATGGTTGTGGGGGAGGGCAAGACAGTCAAGACTAGACCAGAGGAGATGATCTCCAAGCAACCGAGAGGCAAGTCTAGGTGCTATTTGCAGCACAAGCCTCACCATGAGATAGGCGAGGGTCAAGAAAAAAAGACCTTGAGGTAGGCTCCTCAAAGAGCCCATGGAGAGGCCCCCAAAGCAGTCACCACCAAGATGATAGTCGAGGGAAAAGTATTGTAAATAGTACAAAAAACACACAAAAATCAGAAAAAATACAAAAACCCAAAAATACTGGAACCACTACAGTAGAGAGAGAAGAACAAGCCAGCACCACAGCAGAGGAGAGGGGCATCGGATCGAAGTCCACACAATGCAGCTACAAGAATAGCAGAGTCAGTGTGACCCTCCTCAAGCGTAGACAAGGGCAAGAGTCAAAACAAATCCTCTCCTTTGATATCACTAACTCCACATTCCAAGAGGAGGTATTGTCAGAGCTGATAGCAAACAAGGAGGAAGACGACATAGGTGTCGATGATCCAGAAGATGCACTGGTATTCCACCCCGATGACGATGATCTAGAAGGTCCAAATTTGTACGTCGAGGAGGACACAGAGGTAGTAAATATCAACGTGCCAGGCGATATTAAGGAGGTCCATATCAGCGCCAGATTGTCTCCGCATGCAAGGGCAGATTTTATCACATTTCTGAAAGAGTACAGTGATGTTTTTGCCTGGAGTTATGATGATATGGTTGGACTGGATGTTGAGGTAGTAGTGCACACCCTGTCGTTGAAGTCGGACGCCAAGCCAATCAAGCAGAAACTCAGAAGATGGCGCCTGCAGTGGCTTCTCAAGCTGAAAGAGGAAATCATGAAGCAACATCAAGTCAAATTTCTTAAGGTCGTCCTTTATCCAGAATGGCTAACCAACATGGTTCCAATGCTGAAAAAGAACGAACGGGTTTGCATGTGCATTAACTATAGAGACCTCAACATAGCGAGCCCGAAAGATGATTTCCCACTACCTCACATTGATGTACTAGTGGATAACACCATAAGGAACAAGATGTTATCATTCATGGATGGCTTCTTAGGCTACCATCAGATCAAAATGGCAGAAGACGATATGGAGAAGACATCATTCATCACCTTTTAGGGGGTCTTCTGCTATAGGGTGATGCCATTTGGACTCAACAAAGTCGGCACCACGTACCACAGGACAATGACGGCACTCTTCAATGACCTCATGCACCAGGACATTGAGGTGTATGTAGACGACATGATTGCCAAATCCAAAGAGTCCGAGGACCATCTTGCCTGCTTGAGAAAGCTATTTGACCACCTATGAAAGTACAAGCTCTGGTTGAATCCCAGCAAATGTGTGTTTGGCGTGGCATCTAGAAAGCTCTTGGGATATATAGTTAGCCAAAGGGGGACCAAGGTCGACCCTAACAAAGTTAAAGCCATCATCGACATGCCCCCTCCTACCACAGAGAAGGAAGTCTGAGGCCTGCTAGGACGACTACAGCACATCAATCGTTTCATCGCCTAGCTCACTTCCATATGTGAGCCGATCTTTAAGCTCCTGAGGAAGAATGCTTAGATCACCTGAAGCGTGGAATGCTAGGCCACCTTCGACAAGATCAAACAGTTGCTTGCTAGGCTACAAATCCTAGTTCCCCCGACATCAGGGCGGCCACTCCTCCTCTATTTATCAGTTACGCAGCACTCTATGGGCACAGTGTTGGCTCAACATGATGAGACAGGTCACAAAGAAAGGGAAGTATACTACTTGAGCAAGAAGTTCAATGATTGCGAAGCCAGGTATAAAACCATTAAGAAAGTCTGCTTATCCCTTGTCTGGGCCACCCAACGCTTGCAACACTACATGATGGCATATCTAGTCTTACTGTTGTGTCGGCATGTTCTGATGAAGTACTTGCTCCAAAAGCCGACACTGGTGGGCAGATGCGTCAAGTGGCAGGTATTGTTATCCCAATATGACATCACCTTCGTGACATAAAAATCAGTGAAGGGACAGGCCCTAGCAAATCACCTGGCTGACTTACCTTTGCCAGAGTATCAGGCCCTATAGACCCAATTTCCTGACAAAGACATTGTTCTCCATGGATGATTCAGGACTTGAGGAGTCAGGAGACCGGAAGCAATGGCGCCTCTTCTTCGATGGAGCAGTAAATAAGAGAGGCCAAGGCATCGAGGTAGTGTTGGAAACGCCACAAGGACAGCTTATCCTGTTTTCCAAGAAACTGTCGTTCTAGTGTAGAAAAAATGAGGCAAAATATGAAGCATGCATCCTTGGCCTACAGGCCGCATTGGAGCACGATGTATGGAAGCTGCAAGTCCACGGTGACGCCTTGCTGATCATATCTTAGGTGAACGAGAGTTGGAAGACAAAAAACGCGAAGCTAGTGCCATACCACTCGTATCTCCTAAAGCTCATGGCAGAACTCGAGGACATTTCATTCTCCTTCATGAATAGAGCCAGGAATGCATATACAAACATGTTGGCAACTCTGGTGTCGTGGCTCTCCATACCGAATGACCATGTGGTGGACGTATCGGTGACTCAAGTGGACTACCCTGTGTACTACATGAGCATCGAAGAAGTTAATCCACTCGAGGAGCTCCCCTAGTACCACGACATCAAGGTCATCTTGCAAACTGGGAACCTCCCGGTTGATAACCCCGCTACTGATAGGAAGACAATGCAGTGGCTTGCATCAAAGTATGTGCTTGGAGGTAGCTATTTATATAGAAGATCCTACAACCGGATGTTGTCGTGGTGTGTAGACAGAAAGGAGGTCGATACCCTGATGTTGCAGATCCATGCTGGGGTATGCGGTCCATACATGAATGGGATCTTGCTGGCCAAGAAGATCAAGCTACAAGGCTATTATTGGTCGACCATGGAAGCGGATTGCTGTCAATTCGTCCGAAGGTGCCACAATTGCCAAATCCACAAGAATCTAATCCACGCTCCCCCTCATCAACTGCATAGTATGTCTACGCCATGGCTCTTCTCAACATGGGGGATTGACATTGTAGATACCCTAATTTTACAGTCACTTGACAGTAGGCTCCTCTAGAAGATGCTCTGGTTGCAACCACCACCCCGAAACCCTAAACCCTCAAGCCCACTCAAGCCCACTAGGCCCACTTAAGCCCACTCAAGCCCACTAGACCCACTTAAGCCCACACAAGCCCACTAGGCCCACACAAGCCCACTAGGCTCACTTAAGCCCACACAAGCCCACTAGGCCCATACAAGCCCACTTTAACTTAATCCAAGCAAAAATCACTAATTAAAACAAAAAGCAAACAAAATTCACTTAAATCCACTTAAAACCCTAATTAATCAAGTAAAACCCTAATTAAAACCAAAAGTAAACAAAATTCACCTAAATCCACTTAAAACCCTAATTAAAACCAAAATTAAACAAAATCCACTTAAAATCCTAATTAATTAAGTAAAACCCTAATTAAAAACCAAATTAAACCAAAATCAACTTAAATCCACATAAAATCCAAATTAATCAAGTGAAAACCCTAATTAAAGTCAAAATCAAATAAAATCCATTTAAACCACTTTAATCCATTTAATTTCAAGGAAAATCTAAATTAAATTCAAAAAAACCATAATTTAAACCCAAAACTTTAATTAAAACCCAAAAAACCCTAATTAAACTAAAAATCATGATTAAAATCTAAAACCCAAAATTCCAATTAAAACCCAAAAACCCAATTAAACTATAAAAACCTAATTAAACTAAGAAACCCTTAATTAAAATCCGAAAAACCAAATATAGACTAAAAACTTCAATTAAAGTCCAAAAACCATAAAAAAACCCCTAAAATAATTTAAATTTTGATAATCCTAATTTAAAACCAACTAATTAAGTCACAAAAACCCTAAATAATTGAATCACTAAAAACCCTAAAATAACTAGACTCTTTAAACCCTAAAACACAAAAAAAAACCTAAAAGAAAGAAAAAAAAACACAAATAATCCTAAAAAATTCTAATCTAAAACCACACAATTAAAACCTAAATCATAAAATCAAAGTCATCAAACAAATTAAAAATTTTTAAAAAAAATCAAATCATAAACAAAATCAGAAATCTAAACCCAAAAAAAAAATCAAAACCGTAAAAAACTAAAGCCAAAAGCAAAACAAAAAAAAAAGTAAAAAACAAGAGCCCAAAAAGCAGGGCCCGTTTGGCCCAACATCATTTCATCCCTACTTCAATTAAAAACTTAGGAAGCATGGAAAATAAATGAATAGTACTCCTTCCTCCCCGCACCTTCTCCCCATCTCCCTCATTCCCACGTTCTAGCCAACTGCATCCACGACACCACAATCACTTGACCTCTCCTTCCACCCCTTAAGAAGCTCGAGAAACACAACCACAACAGAGGGGATCCTGAACAGAGCGGAGAGGAGAAAAAGAGAGATCATTGGAGAGAGGAGAGAACCTGAGAGCACCCTATCGTGAGCCCCAGACCACCTAGCCAATTCCCAACCTTGAGAACACCTTCTTCAACCCACTTGCAACCCTAGAGATCCCGTGAACCGCAGCAGCCAGAGCATCAGCCCGGAGCACTGCCGTCGCCGGAGAACAGCCAGGTCATTCCAGGTATTCTCCTTCCCCTATTTGCTTCAATTAGCACTCCTCTAGGTCTGTAAAGCCCTCCCCTAGCTTATTGGTAGTACTTCACCAGAGGCAACCCCCTGTCGCACTATCCCCTTTTGCTCCGATGGTGGGTTCACCACCGGAGGTGAGGCCAGTGGCCTTTTGCCTCAAGACAAGGTCCCAGCACTCCCTCCTCATCTCCACCCTCTTCCTCCTTGCTCCCCAAGCCCACGGTTAGCCTCGCGGAGGCCCAGGCAGACGAAGCACCACTCGCCGTCGCCGTGGAAGATGACCGGAGTCATCGTCGGTGAACCTAGCTAAAGGGACTGTCTGAGGGTCCCCAGAACTCCGCACAGCCTCCAGGAAGCCCCTCATCACCATACGGTCCTCACTCAACCGCTACAGCCTTCCTCTGAGCCTCCACTAATGGTTTTCGACGATCGCCGAAGCCAACCGCCGCTTTCTCTAGCGAGTCGAACAAGAGGAGGCCTCCAGTAGCCCTCCTCACTCCCCGAAGCCACTAGGAAGCTCGTGATGGCCTCTCAGAGCTCCCTCAGCCCTTGGATGCCGTTGCAACGCCACCGTCGAGTCACCGTCGTCGTCCCCACGCCGCTCACCGGAGCCCTAGGTGGGGGAGGCCTCTCAGGCCTCCCTAGTCCAACCCACAGCCACAGAGGAGCTCGCCGTGACGTCCTCAAGCTCCTCTGACCACATCCATCGCTTTCCTACCGTCACTGCACTGCTGGAGGCTCGCCAAAGTTCATGCCGAAGAGGTATCACCAGCGATCCGCCGGTGATCTTCGAAACAAATAGATTTACGAATTTTTTCTTTTAATTTTTAATAATTACATTTAGGTCCTAATTATCATTACATTTAAGTTCCTGGAATTTCTTTTAGGTCCTTTTTTCTTGCATCCAGGTCCTTTCCTTACATCTTGGTCCTTTCTTACATCTAGATCCTTTTTTTATTACTTTTGGGTCCTTTGTTATTACACTTAGGTCCTATATATTTATGTTTAAGCCCCTAAAGATTTAAATAAGTTTCATTCCTTTATTATTTTTGTAAATATTGCATGTTTTGCCCTGTTTAAATTTTAATTTCATTTTTAGTTCCATATATTGATGTTTCTTCACAAGTAGACCCCTATATTCATGTTTTCTTTGCAGATGAGTCCTGAAAATTTATTTTGTGACCCCTGAGTTTTCTTATTTTAAAATTGCATTGTAAATATTTCACATTTTGCCCCTAATTAACTTTTAATTGCATTTTCAGTCCATTTCATACATGTTTTATCACACTTAAACCCTTAAGATCATGTTTTCTTTGCATTTAAGTCCTGAGATATTGCATTTTGCCCTCAGAGGTTTTTGAAACGAGTTTCCTTTGTACAATTTGCATTTTTGACCTTAAAGTTATCCATAATTACACTTATCGTGTAAAAATCATAAGTTTTATCACATTTTGGTCCTAAAATTTTGCAAAACAGTCCCTAAGCTTAACATATAATGTTTTTTTAGACAGGAAAATTTACATCTAAGTCCCTGAAACTTACTTAAATCATTAATGATAGTTCTTATTGCATTTTAAATCACATTTTAATATGTTTCACTTTTATTGATCACATGTACATGCAAAATCATCACTTGAATAAAGTTTTCATCAAAAAACCATGTTTGAAATATAAATGAACATCGGATTTCAAATTTTTTCCAGATTTACACCGTATGTGGGAATTTTGCACCGTAGACCTTAGGTTTTTAAGAGATTACCAAAAGTATAATTTCCACACATGAAACATCACATAATCATATTTTCTTCAAATTTTACATCCTAGCATCAAGATAAGACTTTTTAAACACATTTTTAACCTTTAACTTTTCCTTTCTGTGAATTTTGCAAATTAGACCCTAAGTTTTCAGGGAATTATCTAAGTACAATTCTCACATCCCGATGTCACATTTTCCTTTAATCCATCATTTGTACACTAGGGCAGATGTTTTTGAATGAATTTTGCGTTTTGGTCCCTATACTTGTCTTTTATTGTTTTTACATTGTTTTATTATTGCTGTCTTTTGCATGTTTTCATCTTTCTTGACATTTGTCATACATTTTGGCATACCTTCAACCATGCATTATCCCCATGCATGCATTTATTGCATTTGACCACAAAAATTACTAAATTGCCACTATGTTATTGTGACCGTGCCCGACTCGGAGGGAGGGGTGGGGAGGAGACCACAACCATGCCATGATGGCGAAGGCGCAAGGATATGGTAAAAGAAGAAGAAAAGAAAAGAGAAGGAGTCGCCACCTAGTCTTTTAAGGGAAAGACGAGGAAAACCACAAAAAAGATGAATGCCTAAGGTGCTGATGTGAAGGCTGGACGTCTGCTAACCAGAGGATGGGTAAGGATTCCTATTACGCACGAGGAAGGTGTTAGGCACCCTCGTACGCCTGAGAAACTTGGTCTTTCTAGTCCAAAT
>JAMKQA010000463.1:0-12390 GCA_024699735.1 Posidonia australis
TCGGTATACCGAAAATATTCGGTATGCCGTTTTACATGTGAACTACAAATCCTTTCTTACTTTACATATCAATACATTTTTATATCAAGACTACAAATGAATGATTATTACATCTCATATGAATGATTTACAAATGTAATACATGAATTTTTCATGTGGTCTTATGTGATCACCTGTGTTTAATCACACTGAAATTTGTTATCATCAAAATAAATATAAGATTTTTCAACAGAGACCTTTGGAATTTGAGGTAGGAGACTTCGTTTTCCTGAAGTTGTCACCAACCAAGGGTGTGATGTGGTTCGCAAAGAGAGGCAAATTAAGCCAAGGTATATCGGACCGTACCAAATTACCAAGAGGGTTGGTGAGGTGGCATACAGACTAGATCTGCCTCCAGAGTTGACGGGTGTGCACAACACTTTCCATGTATCAATGTTGAGGAAGTGTTTGGCTGATGCAACCCAAGTGATACCACTGCAACCAGAGGAGCTGTGGGAGGACCTGTCTATGGATGAAAATGCAATCCAAATACTAAACAGGAAAGAGCAAGTCCTCAGGAACAAAGTGATTCCATTGGGGTTACTTCAGTGGAAACACCATGGTACAAAGGAGGCTACTTGGGAGCACGAGGTGGACATCTGGAAACAGTACCCCTACTTATTTTATTAGAGCTAAATTTCGAGGAAGAAATTCTTTTAAGGGGGTAGGATGTGACTTCTGGGCCTGATTATCCATTTTTAATTGTAAACCATGTAAATATTTATAATATTGTATAAATGGTTTATTAAAGGATAATCTGTTGTTTCTTTAATATGTGAGAGTTGGGCTGGCTTTCTGTGCTCCTATTTGTAATTTGGGACCAATGAGGGGTTCGGTTTGGGGATGCATAGTTGCCTCGGTTTACGCGCTTGTCTTTTCTTCTTTCTCTTTCCTTCTTTTTCTCTCTCCCCCACGAGCCACCATCCCATCTTCTTCTTCTTCCCCTCTCCCCACCCGTGCCACCACAAGCCAACGGCTGGTGCCTTCCCGTCCTCTCTGACGTGATGGGTGGCTGGTGCCATGCAGATGAAGGCGGAGTTAAAGAGGATGGGAGATTGAGAGAGGGGCAGAGGCGAGTAGAAGAGGAAGGGCTGAGACGCGAGAAAAAGAGGGAGAGGAAGAACGACGCACGTATGGGAGGCAGTGGCTGTCCGTGTAGTTCGTCGGTAGGGGAGCTTCGCTAGGGTTGTGCCGGAGTGTGGGAGACTTGTCGGAGTTGGGGAGGCTCACCGGAAGAGGTACGCGACTCCTCTTCTCTCTTGTTGTCTTCTTTTAGCTTAATGAGTTTAATGCATGGAAATGGTGTGAAATGCATGTTAAATAGTAGAAAAATAGTGGAATTGATGAGGATGAGTTGAATAGCATGAAAACATAGATATTATGCGTATAGGATGGAATTTAGTAAGGATATACGAGATTTTGGGATGAAGGCTATAGTAACCATTTTTGAGTCTCATCCCTTTGTGATTTTCATGTGGATTGTGTAGTTAATGAAATCATGAATAGTTTGAGGGGTTTTGAAGTAGACTCAAGGGTCTACACCCCATGATTTATTGGTATTTTGTGATGTGTGTTTGGCGGGTCCGACGAAGGCTCCCACTTTTGACGATTTTGTTGAGCAAAACAGGGGAATGCCTTGGTTACGGGAAATTTGGTATGCCAAATTGAATTCGGAATAACGAAATCCTGACAAATTAAGCAAGGATACCTTGTTTTGATAGGCTAAAATCACCTAGTTGACCGAAACAGGGATTTTCGATATACCGAAAATGTTCGGTATATCGAACCAGAAATCTGGTCTGCCGTTTTTACCTTGGCCCTAGTATGTGTAAACATGGATTTAAAATGAAGGATAAATGGTTTTAAAGGAATGTAAAGCATGTGTTAATGATGTTTTCACCATGTAAATGACATGGAGGAATATGGAACCCAAATAAGTGTATTTGGGAGTGGCTTTGGGTTTAAGGCCCTAAAACTGAATAAAAGAGAATAAATATGTGGCTTTTGAGTATTTTTGGGCATGAGACCCAATTTATGATTTTTAAAGCATGGTTTTTCATGGATTGAGTAGGGACCCCACAAGAGGGTCAAGTGTTGCAGGGAAACAGATTCCTACAACGAAAAAGAATGAAATGGAAATGGTTTTGAAAAGGAAAACTTAAAGAGTTTTGAAAATGAAACACTAATAATGTGTTAAGGAACCACGGGGGTTGGTGTCGACAACATTGTGGGAGTATGAGGCTCCAATGTAACCAGTTGCTAGATACGACTGTGGTTGTCGAGCATGAGACGGTGTAGGTTGAGCCTGTGTCATTGAACCTAGTTGTTCGGGTCACCGAGCTCGTGAAGGTGTAGGCTGAGCCTAGGTTATTAAACCTAGTTGTTCGGATCACCGACGGTGTAGGCTGAGTATGGGTCATTGAACCTAGTTGTTCGAGTCACTGATGGGACGTCAGACAAAGACGTATCCCAGTGCATATATGTAATGCCCCCGTGCTACACAACAGTACTAAAACTACCCAAAAGCAACTAATAGAGTCTAAATAACAAAATTTAATAAATAAAGCAAAAACCCAAACCTATGTGCGACGAAAGTGGCTCGAAAATGATGCACTAGACTAGACTGCACCTACCCTTGAGCACCTGTAACAAGGGAAGAAGGAAAACACGCATGACTGACAGGAATGTCACCTAGTACGCGCTCGAAGCACAAAAAACCGACAAAAGCATTGCATTGCTAAAAAAACCTCAAGAAAATCACAACTGTCGAAAAGCCAACACACGTAGTTCGGTAAAATCAGCGAAGGATGCTATTTCATAACTTTCTTTTCTTTTCCGTTCAAAATCTCATGCTCATTAACAAATCTTTATGCACAACTCCGAAAAAGAAAACCATTTACATCTATTTTCCTAGCCCAAAGCACCATTTTATCTACTAACACAATTCACAACAAATCAGGGCTAGGAACTAGTTCAACACAAATCTCAATCCATGTCTCAAAAACTGGTCGCATCACCTTGGCCATAGGCGATCGACATGGCCACAAGCAGTTGTCGAGGCTCCACCTTGACCACACTGTAGTGCTACGGTGAACCACCCTGCACAAGAGTTCAATCGCCCCGACAGCAGCCTCAAAATGTACCCTCACTGGTACAAGCACGGAGTGCATCCTCATGACGCCTTGGTGCCTGTGCACCTAGTAACTCTAACCCTAGATCCGATCTACACCGACACTGAGGGTAATCCAGGTCTACCGTACCCTGGGTCCTACAGTACCACCACAGTCTCGAAGCTCCCACCTCGGATCACAACTTGGCAACCACAACCAAGGACACATCCCCGACATCTCTAGAGGTCTCACTACCCCTATCGGCAAGCCTCAGTCTAAATGTGGTTCCTATAATTCTCAGAAATCTCTTTTAAACCATATGCAGTTTCTCATTTCAAATCATTTGTCAAAACTAGTTTTCATTCAGAAAATTCTTTATAAATCTCACACATTATGTGTCACATTTCTCATCTATGGTTCTTAAACCAATCATTTACATTAACATTCATTTATGGTCATTGTATCATGCAATCACCCCTCGCATGGGTCCACATATAATCCACACATTTCATGTTTCACAATTCATGGAAATCATAATTAAAACAACATGTTTACATGCAACATCTCATGAATCATTTCCATGCATCTCATACATTTATCATGAATTTATCTAAATTTATTAACATTTCCACGATATTTCTTAATATAGTTCTAGGTCCTAATTCGGCATACCTAATAGGGTCCCGGTCGATCAAAAATCCCAGATTCGGTCGACCAAAATATTTCGATACTCCAAATCTCTGTTAGTTTATTAGTTCCCCACCAGAACGGTCGACCGAAATCATCTGATCGTTTGAAAACCCTTGATCTCGTCGACCGAATTACCCCCGATTGTCCGAATCTATGATCCAAGGAACCTTCCTGGGAGCATTTCGGCATACCATTTTTCCATGATTGCAGAAAACCTCCCCGGCCACCATCGTCTCTTCTCCCCAAAGTGGGAGTAAGGAGTGGACCCATCAAAACTACCTCATAAATTACAAGTAAAACATGGGGTGTACTACACCTCCAAGTCTACCTCAAAACCCCTCAACACAAACACAAAACAATTAAGCATGTTGTTCTATAGAAATTCATAAAGACATGAAGCTCAAAGAATCATTGTAGCATGCATCAAAACCACTAACAAAAATCCCACGAAACAACCATGAATCAGCATGATATCTTCACAAACACATTATTCATCTCATTCCCAACATTTTCCATATTTTTGCATGATTTCTACATCATTATGCATGATTTATCCCTTAATCTCAACATATCTCAACCGAGGAAAAGGAGAAGAAGGGGAAACATGTACCTTCTCTGGTGAGCTCCGCGTGCCCAATGTGCTCCGGTGAGGCTCGACATAGGCCTCCTCTGCTCGCACGACCTTCCCCAGCACAAGGCTCTCTCCCCACTCTCAGCTCACCTCTAGTATTCTCCCTCTCACTTGCAACTTCATCCCCCAACGCTCGCCACCACCTCCTTCTCTTA
This sequence comes from Posidonia australis, assembly GCA_024699735.1. Taxonomy (NCBI): domain Eukaryota; kingdom Viridiplantae; phylum Streptophyta; class Magnoliopsida; order Alismatales; family Posidoniaceae; genus Posidonia; species Posidonia australis. The sequence continues at coordinate 4,626 of JAMKQA010000463.1, forward strand.
TCTCCACCACCTTGCCTGTCGTACCCGGGATTCTCGGTGGCCACCTCTGCCAAGGAAGGGACGGGACCAGAGGCCCTCCTTCTAGGGCTCAAGAGCATGGGGGAGAGGGGTCATGGGTCACAGAGAAGAAAGAGGGGTCACGGGCATGTGGTTGGATTCCGTTGACCTGGTCCAAGTCCACGTGGGTCTCACCCCCAAACATGGGTCTCAAAATGCACATACTGACCCACAAAGCCAAAGAAGCCACACCGCCAGGGAAGACCAAGAACACAATTGTACCAGGAGAAACCACAACCAACAAACACAACCTTGATTAACCATTAACAAACCATATGCAATAATACAAAAAATTCCATGGTATTACATTAAATGGAAAATCAGGCACAGATGTTACATTATACCCCCCTCAAAAGAATTTCGTCCTCGAAATTCACTTATCAAACAAGTGGGGGTACTGGAACTACATGTCCGCCTCTCGCTCCCAAGTAACTTCCTCAACGCCATGGTGCTACCATTGAACTTGCACAAAAGGTATCACCTTGTTCCTGAAGACATGTTCCTAAAGACATGTTCCTTCCTATCAAGGATCTGTACAATGTCCTCCACGATAGACAAATCTTCCTATAGCTCACTCAACTGGACTAGAATCACTTGGGACGCGGTGGCCAAACTCTTCCTCAACATCGAGACGTGAAAAACACTGTGCACGCCTAAGAACTCTGGAGGCAAGTCCAATTGATAGTCAACTTCCCCAACCCTCCTGATTATCCTGTAGGGTCCATTGTAACGAGGGCTCAACTTTCCCCACTTCCCAAACCTGAATATGCCTTTCGTTGGTGACACCTTTAGGAAGACGAAGTCTCTAGCCTCGAACTCCAAAGGTCTGTGCCTCTGATCAGCATAACACTTGTACCTACTCAGTGCAGCCACTAGTCTCTTCCTGATCAGGTTCACTTTCTCTGTATAGTACTGCACAATCTCTGGGCCCACAAGCTGCCTCTCGCCTACTTCATCCCAACAGGTAGGTGTTCTACAAGGTCTACCATACAATGCCTCATATGGTGCCATGCCTATGCTGGAGTGATAGCTGTTGTTGTAGGCAAATTCGATCAACGGAAGATGATCTTCCTAGCTCCCTCTACAATCCAAGGTGCATGCTCTCAACATGTCTTCTAAGGTTTGGATAGTCCTATCAGTCTGCCTGTCTGTTTTCGGATGGAACGCTGTACTAAAGTACAGAATGGTGCCAAAAGCCTCTTCCAAAGCTCTCTAGAATCTAGATGTGAACCTGGTGTCCCTATCAGACATAATGGACACCGACACCCCATGCAGTCGAACTATCTCCACTACATACAACTCTGCCAATTGAGCTAATGAGAGATTCACCCTCATAGGTAAGAAATGAGCCGACATTGTGAGACGATCCACGATCACCCAGATGGTGTCGTTCTTCATCTTGGTCTTGGGCAGTCCTGTCAAAAAGTCCAATGATACATGCTTCCATTTCCAAACTGGAATATCTAGAGGTTGCAACATTCCCCCAGGCTTCTGGTGCTCGATGTTGACCATTTGGCAGGTTGCACACTTCATCACATGCTCAGCTATCTCTCTCTTCATTCTAGGCCACCAAAAATTTCTCTTCAAAACCTTGTACATCTTAGTGCTTCCAGGATGAATTGAATACTTAGACCGATGGGCTTCATCAAGTAGTCTCTGTTTCACATCCTCCACCTGAGGCACATACAGGTGCAGGTCATACCTGAGTCCTCCATCTGCACCAACATAGAAACAAGGCGCCTCTCTTGCCTCCTGTTTAGCCCAAATCTCCTGCACAAAGGGGTCCAGCTGCTGAGCAGCTACAATAGTCTTCAGTAACCTTGGGCGAACAGACATGTTTGCTACCCAAGCTCCAGCAAGTCCCTGAGACTGCCTCAACCGCCTACATCCAAACAAATCCTCTATCATATACCACTCCTTGATCATCAAACTGGCCATCAAGTGAGTGTGCCTAATCAGGGCATCAGCGACCACATTAGCCTTCCCAGGGTGATAGGATAGGCTAAATTCATAGTCCTTGAGATATTCTACTCATCTCCTTTGCCTCAGATTCAAATCCTTTTGAGTGAAGGTATACCTTAAGGTCCGATGGTCTGTGAATACCTCAAACTGCTCACCATACAGGTAATGTCTTCAAATCTTCAGTGCAAACACTACTGCAGCCATCTCCAAATCATGAGTGGGATAATTCCTTTCATGGTTCTTCAGCTGACGTGAGGCATAAGCCACAACCCTCCCATGCTGCATCAATACACATTCTAATCCTGTCCCACAAGCATCACAATATACTGCAAAGCCTCCACTCCTTGAGGGTAAAGTCAAAACTGGAGATGTAACCAGTTGAGTCTTCAATTCATTGAAGCCCTCCTTGCATTGCCAATTCCAAATGAAAAGAACCTCCTTCTGTGTCAATCTAGTCAAAGGTGCTGCAATCTTAGAGAAATCCTATATGAACCTTCTATAATAACTGGCCAAGCCCAAAAAGCTTCTGATCTCTATCACTGTCTTGGGTCTAGCCCAACTACTAACTGCCTCAACCTTGGCTGAGTCCACTTTAATTCCCTCACCTGAAATGATGTGGCTAAGGAATGTGACGTTTTCCAGCCAAAACTCACACTTAGAGAACTTCGCATACAGTTGATGTTGCCTCAAAGTCTCTAACACCATTCTCAAATGTGTCTGGTAAGTCTGCACATCAAGGGAATATACCAGCACGACATCAACAAATAACACAACAAATTGGTCCAGGTAAGGTCTGAACACCCTATTAATCAAATCCATGAAAGCGGCTGGTGCATTCGTCAACCCAAATGGCATAACCAAAAACTCATAATGCCCATACCAGGTACGGAAAGCAGTCTTATGCACACTTGTTTCCCAGATCAGCAGCTGGTGATATCCTGATCTCAAATCAATCTTCGAGAAGACTAAAGCCCCCTAAAGTTGATCAAACAAATCATCAATCCTAGGTAGAGGATATTTATTCTTGACTGTGATCTAGTTCAGCTTCAGATAATCAATACAAAGGCGGTGTGAACCATCCTTCTTCTTCACAAACAGTACTGGTGCACCCCAAGGTGACCCACTCGACCTAATAAATCCTTCTGTCCAGCAACTACTAAAGCTGATTCCTAAACTCCCTCAACTCTACAAGTGCCATCCGGTAAGGGGCCTTAGAAATGGGGCTAGATCCTGGCATCAGGTTGATTTGGAATTCAACTTCCCGGTGTGGTGACATCCTAGGCAAGTCCTCTAGAAAAACATCGAGATATTCTTGAACCAAGGGTATATCTTGTACCCTTAGAACTGGAGAAGGAGACACTGTCACACTCGCCAAATATCCCATACATCCCCTAGATAAGTGGCGGTAGGCTTTCATTGCAGAAATTATCTTCTTCTGTTCTCTTGGCCTGGTTCCTTGCACTACACACCACCCCTAGCCTAGGCACTCGGCCAGGACTCTCCTCTTGGCACAGTTAATGATGGTTGAACGCTGCGCCAATCAGTCCATCCCCAAGATGATGTCATATTCCTACATATCCATCACAATCAGACTAGCTCTAAAATCTTGGTCCCCCAACTTCACATTGACTTACCGCAGGTATTTCCATGCCAAGCTGTGCTCTCCCAGTGGGGTCACCACATCAAGATGGAAGGCCAACCTAGTTGGTCGGTCCCCAACCTCTGCAGCAAAGGACTCAGAGATAAAATAAAAAGAACTCCTCGAGTCAAACAAGACTCTAGCCATACGATCAGCCACAAGAAAGGAACCTAGATATCACATATAATATCCATCAACAACAACACAATACAACAGCAGAAACAACAATAACAACTACATAAGGAGAGTACCAGATACAACAGTGCCTTAAAGGGAAAGGTTACAATTCATAACATGCCTCTATTCCTTACCCTCTACCACGTCCCCTGATGGACTCGCATCAAGAGTAGTTATGGAGAACACTCGCCCCTTAGTTGGCTGATAGGGCGTGTCCCTAGCTGGCATTGCAGGATCAGGGCAATTTCGCTGAATGTGTCCAGTCTTTCCACAATTGTAGTAGACCATCTTCTCTGGATTCCGTTGTCGATGGTAACACTATGCTGCTACATGCCCTGGATGCCCATAGATAAAACAAGAATTCTTCTTTTCTGGGCCACTGCTCGAACCAGCCTGACTGTATCCAGCTCCTCCTCTAGCTACAAACTTGGCGCGCTCCTTCCTTTTCTTCCCATAGCTCCCAAAACTGCCTGAGCTCTACTTTCCAGAAGTGAAAGACTGTGGAGCAAACGCCTTCCCCTTGCCCTTGGGGTGATCTTCTAGAAACAACCTGTAGTCCTCCTTATAACAGGTTGCCAATTCCACTGCACTAGTCAAAGTGGGGTACTCGTATCCTAAGACCCTCGATCTGAGTGTTGGAGTCAGCCCTTCCACAAACCTCTTGGCTCTGCGCTTCCCGGTGTCAAATGTCTGTTGAGAACTGCTCTAATCTAATGAAGGTCGCCTCATATTCAGCTACAGTCATGCCACCTTGCTTTAGGTTTCTAAATTCCCTGTCCAGTCGATCCCTTTCATAATAAGGAAAGTACTTCTCGTAGAAGGCCTCTCAAAAATCCTCCCATGAGATCATCATCAAGTCAGCATTAGGGAACTTCATACGACGGGTGGCTCTCCACCACTGGTCGGCGTCTCCCTTACACTGAAAGGTAGCCAATCGGACCCACTTCTCAGTTGGACACTCCATGCCCTCTAAGACCTTCTCAATCTCAAGTAGCCAGGCCTCACAATCTTCTGGCTTGCCCTTGCCATCAAAAGTCGATGAGCTCAATCGGCGGAACTGCTTAAGCCAAGGGTCTGCCTTGGTCCCATCTGTGTTGCTCCTGCCAAAGGTCTGAGCAAAATCCTACATCATGTGACTCAGCTTTTGGAAGGCCTTCCCAACCATTGTCCTGCTTTTCATCAGAACTTGCTGTGAGAGTCCTGCCTCTGCCATGACCTCTAGGCTGCATCTTGCTGCCACCACAAGCAAACAAACAAACAAGCAAACATACAAGTCCGGTGCTATGATCTCATGCAGATCGTGTAGTCCAACTAAAGCCACAGTGCCAGACACCCTAAGCTGATGCACCTAGAGAACCTAGGCTCTGATACCACTCTATAACGCCCCCGTGCTACACAATAGCACAGGTACTACCAAAAAGCAACTAATAGAGTCTAAACAAAAAAGTAAATAAATAAAGCAAAAACCCAAACCTGTGTATGGCGAAAGTGGCTCAAAAATGATGCACTAGACTAGACTACACCTACCCCGGAGCACCTGAAACAAGGGAAGAAGGAAAACACACGTGAGTGATAGGAATGTCACCCAGTACACACTCCAAGAACAAGAAACCGACAAAAGCATTGCATTGCTAGAAAACCTCAAGAAAATCACAACTGTCAAAAAGCCAACAAACGTAGTTCGGATAAATCAGCGAAGGATGCTATTTCAAAACTTTCTTTTCTTTTCCTTTCAAAATCTCATGCTCATTAACAAATCTTTATGACAACTCCGGAAAAGAAAACAATTTACATCTACTTTCCCAGCCCAAAGCACCATTTTATCTACTAACACAATTCACAACAAATCAGGGCTAGAAACTAGTTCAACACAAATCTCAATCCATGTCTCAAAAACAGGTCGCATCACCCTGGCCACAGGCGATTGACTTAGCCACAAGCAATTGTCGAGGCTCCACCTTGACCACACTGCAGTGCCGTGGTGAACCACCCTACGTAGGAGTTCAACCGTCTAGCCTGCAGCCTCAAAATGTACCCTCATAGGTACAAGCATAGTGTGCGTACTCACGACGCCGTGGTGCCCAAGCACCTAGTGACTCTGACCCTAGACCCGATCAACACCAACACTGAGGGTAATCTGGGTCTACCGTACCCCAGGTCCTACAGTACCACCACAGTCTCGAGGCTCTCACCCCGGACCACAACATGGCAACCACAACCAAGGACACGTCCCTGACATCTCTAGAGGTCTCACTACCCCTGTCGGCAAGCCTCGATCTAAATGTGGTTCCTACAATTCTCAATAATCTCTTTTAAACCAACTACAGTTTCTCATTTCAAATCATTTGGCAAAACAAGTTTTTATTCAAAAAATTCTTTATAAATCTCACACATTATGTGTCACATTCGCATCTATGGTTCTTAAACCAATCATTTACATTGACATTCATTTATGGTCATTGTATCATGAATTCACCCCTCGCAATGGTCCACATATATTCCACACATTTCATGTCTCATTCATGGAAAGCATAATTAAAACAACATGATTACATGCAACATCTCATGAATCATTTCCATGCATCTCATACACTTATCATGAATTTATCTAAATTTATTAACATTTCCATGATATTTCTCGAAATAGTTCTAGGTCTTGATTCGGCATACATAATAGGGTCCCAGTCGACCGAAAATCCGTGATTTGGTCGACCGAAATATTTTGATACTCCAAATCTCTGTTAGTTTATTAGTTCCCCACCAAAACGATCGACCGAAATCATCCGGTCGTCTGAAAACCCTTGATTCGGTCGATCGAATTACCCCCAGTCGTCTAAATTAGTGGTCCAGGGAACCTTACTAGGAGTTTTTCGACATATCGAACCCAGTTTGGCATACCATTTTTCCGTGATTGCAGAAAACCTCCCCTGCCACCATCGTCTCTTCTCCCCAAAGTGGGAGTAAGGAGCAGACCCATCAAAACCACCTAATAAATTACAAGTAAAACATGGGGTGTAGACCTCCAAGTCTACTTCAAAACCCCTCAACACAAACACAATACCATTAAGCATGTTGTTCTATAGAAATTCATAAAGACATGAAGCTCATACGAAACCATTGTAGCATGCATCAAAACCACTAACAAAAATCCCACGAAACAACCATGAATTAGCATGATATCTTAACAAACACATTATTCATCTCATTCCCAACATTTTCCATATTTTTGCATGATTTCTACATCATTATTCATGATTTATCCCTTAATCTCAACGTATCTCAATTGAGGAAAAGGAGAAGAAGGGGAAACGCGTACCTTTTATGGCGAGCTCCGTGCGCCCAACGTGCTCCGATGAGGCTCAACACGGGCCTCCCCTGCTCACACAACCTCCCCCGGCACAAGGCTCTCTCCCCACTCTCGACTCACCTCTAGTCTTCTCCCTCTCACTCATAGCTTCATTCCCCAATGCTCGCCACCACCTCCTTCTCTTATCTCCACTACCTTGCCTGTCGTACCCTGGATTCTCGTCGGCCACCTCTGCCAAAGAACGGACGGGACCAGAGGCCTTCCCGCTAGGGCTCAAGAACATGGGGGAGAGGGGTCACGGGTCACAGAGAAGAAAGAGGGGACACGGGCATGTGGTTGGACTCCTTTGACCAAGTCCAAGTCCAAGTGGGTCTCACCTCCAAGCATGGGTCCTAAAATACACATACTGACCCACAAAGCTAAAGAAGTCACACCACTAGGGAGGACCAAGAACATAAGTGTACCAGGAGAGACCACAACCAACAAACACAACCTTGATTAGCCATTAACAAACCATATGCAATAATACAGAAAATTCCATGGTTTTACATTAAATGGAAAGTCAAGCACAGATGTTACAATATAGGAAAGAGATTGAGGCCGGTTGGTGAGGAGGTGACATC
>JAMKQA010000464.1:0-50585 GCA_024699735.1 Posidonia australis
CATGATTTTTCATGTATATGGTTTTCCTCGTCTTCCATAATAGACTAGGTGGCGACTTCTGCATTTTGCATTTGTTTTGTTTTTCGACGTGATTTTGCCGACCGATTTCGCATTCTTTTGCGGAATCTCCTCGCCGGCATGGTTACAGAGATCATCTTACAAGAAGGATAAGCAAAATCATCATTGAAATCTCATGAAAACATGACGAAATCAGAACATTGGTGAAGTCTCTAGCATACTTTATTCAATGCAAAAGAATAAGAATTTGAAGGACAAGGGGAAGAGGCCTACCTCATTCTAGATGTTCCTTCAAAGAAGACTCGAGATAATAAGCTCCTTGATGCTCTGGAAGGGCTGAGAATATCTCTGGATGCAAATAGAAAGCTAAGAGCTCAAAAGGACGACTGCAGAATTCTGGTTGCAATTGTGTGTCTTCAAGTTTTCTAATCTCTCAAATGACTACCTATAGGTGTCTATTTATAGGAAACTCTCAAGGGTAACTCATGGAGAATGTAAAGGGTCTCGTAGACGAAAAGCCTGGAAGATTCCATGGCATATTCGTTGCTGGAGGTAACAACCATGGGAGGTGAAAAGCCAGCAGCCTGAGAAGTGGCTGTGCGCCTGGGATGTGCGCCTACTATGTGCGCCTGCTATGTGCACCACCTATGTGTGCCAGGTAGGTGTGCTAGACAAGTGTGCTAGGTAAGTGTGCCAGGAAGGTGTGCTAGCTAGGTGTGCTAGATAAGTGTGCTAGCTAGATGTGCTAGGTTGGTGTGCTAGCTAAGTGCTCTCCCCTACTTGTCTGGATTTCTAATTGGGCTGCGGGTCTATTGCAAGCTTAGGGTTGATCTGGCTAATGGGATTCAAGGGTCAACCACATCCAAAGCATCATCTGGAAAATTATCAATGAGTCACCTCAAAATCGGGGTATCTACATAAGGAATTAAAAAGTAAAGGAAATTGATTTTATGTTGACCAAATTTCCTGTTATTTATGTCTCTCCAGAAAAACAAAGGAAACTGAAATGTTGCACTGTTTGTGCACCAATCAATTCGAGGGAGAGGAGGAGGACGGGGCGAGGGAGGAGGTGGAGGAGAAGGAGGGAGCAAGGAGGAGGGCAGGGAGGGGACGAGGTGGAGGAGGAGGACAGGGCAAGGAGGAGAAGGAGGCAGGGGAGGATGCATGGTTCTGAGGGAGAGGAGGCACTCAAGAGGGCCTAGATCGCCACTAGCTAGATCGAATCCAGGGATTTCAACTCTAACAAGAACACATCTAGTTTAATGCTTTCGACAGCTACGATGGAGGTGAGCCTTGCGAAGCCACGTCTTTGTAGCTCCCCCCTATCGACTCCACACCCACCACCAGATCCGATCTATCGAAAGAGAAGAAGATCCCATGTGGTTCTGTCGATAGGAAAGGATGCAGAGGAGGAGGAGGGTGGGGAGGGGGAGGATGCGTAGGAGGAGGACGGGGTAGGGAGAAGGGCGAGGAGTGGGGGCAGGGAGGGGATGAGGCAGAGGAGAAGGAACAGGAGGCGGAGGAGGAGGACAATACAAGGAAAGGGAGGAGGAGGACAGGCCGAGAAAAGGAATTCCGTTGAAATTCCATGGGGGTGGGGTGGGAAATGAAAAGAGTTGGGGTTTATATAATCTAGAAAGTAAAGGAAATGTGTTTCCTTTGAAATCATTTCAGGCTAAGTGCACAAGCACTATTTTAGATGGCAATATGAAATAAGATTCCTATCAAATCATTTCCTGTATTTTCTAAGTACACAAACTAGGAGTGTAAATGCGTCGGATTGGGTTTAAGGTCTACCCTAACCCTAAGTCGTCTTTTCTTAATGGGTAATGGATCGAGTGAATACCCATCTTAAAAAATTCTAACTGCTACCTTACCCACTACCCATTAGAATAACAAGTGATGGACAGGTGTAGACACCCCGATTTTGAGGTAGCTCATAGATAAACACTCTGAAGATGTTGCTTTGGATGCAGTAAGCCCAACCACTTTCGAATCCTATTTGACACTTTAACCAACCAGAGATCAGTGCATAAACCAACCACAAGCCTATAGCAAACCCGTGGCCCAATTAACAATTCAGGCAGCTAGTGGAGAGCACCACAGTGGCGCACCATGCTAGAGCACCACATTGGCGCACCTAGCTAACTCACCGCCACTTTTTAGGGTGATGGCTGCTGACTTTCCCTCTTCCGTGTTTGTAACCCTTGCTAGTGGATATTCCTTGCGAAACTACGCAAGGCTCTTCATTTACGAGGCTGTCTGCATCCTATTGGAGTTACCCTTGTGAAACTCTATAAAAAGCCATCCATTAGCAACCTTTTGGCACACTTGGCAACTCATCACTCTTGGTTAAGTCACCTATCTACTCCCAACAACTCACTCTCGTTTCCAGAGGATACCCTTACATTCCAGAGCATTCTCAGCTCATCCAAAGCAACAAGGAAGTGTTATTTTGAGCCTTCAAGGAAGAAACATCTTGGGCAAAGTAAGATCCTTGCTCTTCTTTTTACTTATCCTTTATTTTAAGCTCTAGGTATTACACTGTATAAAGCATGCAATGCACTAAACATATGGTCTGTTAATAATCTATTTTCGTGTTGTTTATATTATAAGATGATTGCTCCTACATGTATATCCACAATGCTTTTGTGCCATGTTAAATTCTGTATCATGTAATCTCTGTTTTTTTTACAAACTGAATCTTGATTCATGCAAATGCTTACTGTGAAATGAACTGCAAATATACTCTTTACATATTTATCATCTTTACATGATTGTTAGGTTCATTAATTCATTGCATACTCCTTAGAGTCTACTAAGCAGTAGCTTCAACCCATTAACCCATGAACTTGCATGATTAAGAAATGAAAAAAAAGACTTTTATGTTTGTTTTTTTATCATGGTTCAGTTCTCTACCATTTAAATAATCGATCTGGTTAAGATTAATCACATTTCATCACTAGCAGTTGGACTAGAATCTGAAATCAGACTGCTGTCTGATTCAGATTTTCTAGAGTGCACCACACTGGAGCACCAATGTGGCACACCAGGGTGACGCACCTCACCAGAGCACCATTCTGGCGCACCATCCTGGTGCACCAGTCTGGTAAGAGAGCAAATCATCATCTTTACATCATGATCTGCATGCTTTTCCAGATGTTTTTACCTTTGATTTTTTATGATGTGTATTCTCTGATATGTCATGACTTTGCATGCATGATCTCAGTCTTGGATAGCATTGTTTTTAGGACTTTTGTATCTCACATGTTCAGCCTGTTGTTGGAATCTAGTGAACTGATTGCCCCATGAACTCCTGTTTGGGAGGTTCTCATGCAACAGTCCATGATCCACATCTAGATAGCATGGCTGGATCTTGTTGTTTTTACTTAGCATAAGGATAGTGTGGTCTTGTGTGAGGCATACAGCCTGAGCACAAGACCCATATTATGTTTTCACGCTTAGATTTCGATAGATACTCATGTTGCTTCTTTTTTTATGAGTCCGCAAGTTTACAAGATTTTTATATTGCATGGTATTCTAGTTTACTGTCGGATCCATGGTTTTCTCTGGCACACTTTCTTAGCATCAGTAGAGCACATAGGTGGCGCACCTGCCTGTGTTCTATCGCACGCAGTAACTTTTGGCATGGCATTTAACATGTTTCCTGTTTGGATTTGCCTTTGGTTTTCTCTGGATGTTCCTGGGTATATCAAGATGACTCCACCCTGTTTTCAGCCATTTTTATACATGATAGCTCATATTTTGCATATAGTAAAGCAAGGATGAAAGCTATTTGGTATTTTTAGATCTTTGATCATATCTGTGCAACATCCTTGCACCGGTGCTTGACCCACCACAAGGGTGGCATTTCTAAGCATTAGGACACACTCTACAACCCATGCACCCATGTTTAACATAGGGCACCACTCATATATAGCATTGCATTGCATATCGCCCTCGGGCGTATAGAAAAGACTGAAAAGCCGACATTCCATACAAGTAAATGAGAAACCCATTGAAAGACCGATTTTCGGACGCACAAGGGTACCTAATACCTTCCTCGTGCGTAACAGGAATCCTTGCCTATTTCTAGTTTTTGAAGACCTTTTCCATTGGTTTTATCGTGTGATTTGAATGTTTTTAAGCGATTTTCCTCGTCTCCCGTTTTAAATAGACTAGGTGGCGACTCCTGTATTTTTATCATTTGCTTTTTATTATTTTACTGTGACTTTACCGATCCTCGTGTATTTGGCCTTTCGCGCCAAGCTCGAGGCTATCGCCGGCATGATTACAACAAGTTAATGGGTAAAATGGGTGAATTTTTTTATTGTTAAATCTAAACTTATATCATTTCATGGGTAATGGGTAAATTAATAGGTGTTTTTTAATTGTTAAATCTAAACTTATATCATTTCACAGACTTTTCATGGACTAAATTTAATTTAAGATAATCATTTTATTGATTTCTAATGACATCATAAGAGTTGATAATATAGTATTCAACACATACACCAACATAATTAGCAACAATCAATATTATACACGCATTACATCATTATAAGCAACAATCAATAATATTATATGAATCAACAACATATTTGAGAGCAATTAACAAGAGGAAAATGTAAAACAAGTAAATTGTAAAAGAAAAAAACAAAAATAACAACAAAGTAATGACTGAAGTATTATACAATATTATATGAAAAAAAGAATATACAACAACAACAAATACACTCTTGAATTACAACTATAATAGATAAATCCTTCGCATTAGTAGAGACAAGAGCAACAGCAAATTACTAGACAATAGCATATATTCAACTTACAAAAAAGATAAACATTAGATAAATCATAAGAATATTTTTATGAATGTATAGAGAAGATTAGAAGAAAATAAGAATTACTTGTTTCAAGATTTCTATCATCAAAATCTTCTGCTATTGTTCTAATAAGTACATCAACAAGATTTTCTCCTACAAATTATAAGAATTTGCATAAATGAATTTATAAAACAGAAAACAAGTGTAATTGTAACTTACCATGAAGTTCAATTCTTATCCAATTTTGTGCACATATAAGACCCTCCACCAAAGTTGGATGCATAGAGCATCTATACTGATCAAGTACTCTACCTCTGGTGCTAAAAGCGACCTCTAATGAAACAATTGATACAGGAATAGCCAAGATATCACAAACTATACAAGCTACCACATGATTCTTAGGTGTTTCTACATTCCACTAAGTTAAGATGTCAAATTTTTCTTGTCTAAGTAATACTAGATCTTCCAACTAAGATTTTAAATCATTCTTTGATGGTTGTGCAACAGACTTTGCATCAATGTATTGATTATACTCATCAATTGTTGCAGACACAATAGATGGTGTATAGGGAAAATAATCTCCTAAAGGTGATGGATTAGTAATAACATTAGAAGCATTCTCACCTAAAACTAGTGTTATCACTTACATTCAAACTGTATTCATTATACACATCTATCAGGCATGCCTTTATCTCTACAAGACACTATTCTCCATCAACACTATAAATTTTTCTCATGTAAAACTCAACTGTGTTCATTTTGTAACAAAGGTCCAAGATTGAAGCTAGTGATAAAACCATACTTGCAATATTCCAATATTTGTTAAATTTTACCTTCATTTGATTGCCCATTAAAGAAATAAAAGGAACAATACTTTGACAAAAATCTTCCAACATCACATGTATAGCACAAATGTCTGGAAAGAAATAATTTATAGAATGATACAATGAGGTAGAAAATTTATTATTGACATTATAGAAGTAACGCAAGCAACCACAAATAATCTTAGCATGTTCTCATTCCTCTGCATTAAATACAAATTTGTAAAAACTATCAACTATTGCCAAACAAAAAAAAGCTTCCTTGAATTCTAGAGCAGTTTATAATATAAGGAATGTGGAGTTCCATCTTTTCGAAACATCTAAAACAAGGGATTTGTTTGGAGCCTTCACTTGATTAGCCACTTCTTTAAAAGTTTGTAATCTTAATATGGAAGACTTAACATACTTCACACTCTCATGCACCTTTGTTATAACCTCCCTTGTAATCTCAGGTTCTTCTTAGACAATCAAATTTAGAATGTATACATAACATCTAACATAAAATAATTGTCCATATGCTACATGTAACGCCTTTGCTCCAAACGCACTACCCTAAATAGCATCAACCCCAGTTACAATAATTTAAAACATTAAAATAATCGGGGAAAAACCACTACCTAGAAACAGTGTGTGACTAGTGACTTTGAAACTCGGGCACCGGTGACCAGACTGCACTCCAGCTACCACTTGAAAACCAAAGGAAGGAAAACAAAACATGCATGAGTGACCTCTAAGTCACCTAATACACGCTCAACCACGGAAAACCATGAGAAAACTCTAATCTTTATTAGTTATAAAATCATTTCACAAAATTCTGAAATCCTTATCTAAATCGTGCTTTTTCAATCAATTTACTTTTTTTCAAATCTCATGCATTTTCTAAATCAGTTATGCTTTCGAGAAACCACCGTATCATCCAAATCTAACCTAAAATACAAGGTTCAAAACTCAAACAACTGGCTCAAATCATTATTTTTAAATTATATTCAATTCGACTAGAATCTGGTTAAAACCTCAAGTCAAAACTTATTGTCTTATTCTAACTCAAAACCACATACACATTTCACAATCATTTTTAATATTATCACCTTGATCAGAGGCAACCAAACATACAAGCAGTCAGTGAGGTCACAATGCCTACCCTACTGCAGTATCGTGGTGAAGTTTTCCATGCAGGAAGACATCGTCCCAACCAATAAGCCTTAACATTTTTAATTTTCATTATATATGCACAGGGATACGTCTTTTTCTAACGTCCCATTAGTGTCCGGACACCCAGGTTCACATCCTAGGCCCATCCAACACAACCTCATATGGGGTCATCCGATCTCTTTCAACCGCCCCAAACTTTGGCAACTACGGTCGTATCTGACAACTGGTTCCATTGGAGTTCCATACCTCTACCAGATTGCCAACACCAAACTCACGTGGATTCAGAACAATACTAAATCCACTTTTCAAATCATGCGAGTTTTCCTCAAAAACCACTTTTAAATCCTTTCATTACAAGAAACATTATTTTCATAAAAGAACCTCATTTCATATACATGGGACTCATGTCTAAAAACCATATCAAATTATTCATTTCTTTATCATAGAAATCAATACCACAATCCATTATCTCATTTATGTGGAATACACTTAAACACATAATATAATTCATCATCCCATTCTCAAGAGGTTATCATCAAAATATCACATGTCAAAAACCACTTTTGAACATTCATATTTCACTTTCATGAAAAACGCTTGTATATAGCTATGGGACCTGATTCGATATACCGAAACAAAAATGGTAAATCAAATCTAGTTTGATACCTAGAATGATCGACCAAATTTTAGAACAGTCGTCCGAAATTCCTTAACCCAGTAGGCCAAACATATTCAATCGACCGAAACAAGGTCCAAGGGCCAAACTGACAGAAAAACGATATACTGAAACCAATTCGACATACCAATTTTTGCAAAATCTGTAATATGCACCAAGACCTACTCGCACGTTTGCCAGAATGGGAGCCACTGGTGGACCTATCTTCGGTGAACCACAATTCACACAAAATGTAGCAAATGTAGTGCTCTAAGCCAACTACCATTTGGGACAAATTTTATCAAAATCCATAAACCATAACTCTCAAAATAAAATCATAAAGACAGAGAGTGCAAAAACATATATTGTAGCACATTCCACATTTTTGTCCAAAAATTCACAATAAATCATCATAATTCACAAAACATGGCATAAACCATTCCTAGGCATGCATTTAAGCCATTCTATTCCATTTCCATAATTTCATGATTTTACATGCATTTATCATGATTTTTATGCCATTTAACCATAAACACGGAAGAGAGAGATGTGGGATGCATACCTGATCGCACCTCCAGATATCCACGCACAACCCTGGTGAGTCTCTCCTCACCTCCGACGATCTCTGGGCCTCCCATCCTTCGGCGAAACTCTAGCACCATAGCCCTCACTCAGTTCCTCCTCCTCTAGCCCTCACTCTCTCTCCGGCTTGCACCTCCTTTGGTTTTCCCCTTTCCTCACTTGTGCCTCCAATGCCTGAAGCCACAGCCATCACCCCCTTCTTATCGTCTTCCACACCTGCCATCTTTACTCTGCTTGCAGGTCGCCTTAGCATACACAAGGTTGACGTGATGGGAAAGATCAGACAGGGCTACGAGGTAGGGAAGTCTTGTGAAAGGAGAAGAAGAGTATTGTGCATAGTTTGACCAAAAGCTAACCAGGATTCCATGCATACATACAGGAGACATACAAAGCCAAAAAGCCACTCAACCAAGGAAACTAAGCTAACACAGCCACACAAAGAGAAAAAACACACTCGAGTTAGAAACACTTTGATTATCCATTAATAAACCATATTACACAAATATTACAAATATTCCATAGTTTACACTATTCTGAATAATCAGGCACAGGTATTACACTACAAGATTTACTAGCAGTAAGTTTTTCTAAAGTTTCTCTAACAAAAACATCATTTGTAGAATAATTATCTAAAACAATAGACAATAATTTTCCATCAATGTTTCATTTATACAAATTCTCCAAAATATCTTTTGAAAGCGCAATTGCAGTATAATAAGTATCAATTGCACAAAAATTTAAGATCCATTTCTGCAATTTCCAGTTATCATCAATGTAGTGTGCTGTCAAAATAAAGTAGTCCTTGTTTTGATTTGATGTCCACATATCAATGGTAAAGCTAATACAACAACTAAATGTCTCCAAAATACTATATAATTTCATCTTTTTTTCTTTATATATATTCATACAAAAAACTAAAGTACATAGATACAACCATATTTCTTTAAGAAATATTAGCTCTTTCATGTGTAAGATGTTTCTAAAATGAGCAAAAAACAAAAGCTGCAAACCCATGACCAGTGCTTGAAATGGTTACACGGATGATATTGGAGGGAGTAAAAAACAATTTAAATTTAAGCATGAGTGGTAATTATTGTACCTGTTTGGCATTCTTATTTTAGAATAATTGTATGCAGTTGAGATTGGCCAAAAGACCTCACGCTTTTACAGGGAAACGACTTTACTAGTCCTATAGTCCTTCATGTCTGCCACATACTTTGTTTAGAGTAGTCTAGGTAGTTGAACAATTGCTCCAGACCTTCCTTTCTTATGCTAGAGCTACAACTTTACCAGTTATATAACTTCTCATAATCTCATGTTGGCATGTACAGGCATTAAAGCCTGTATCTAGGAATAACTTGTGATAATTAGCTCTTAAAGAATAGGATCACCCTAAAATATTTGTTTGGAGTTAAAATGTAAGTGAAAGTGTTTTATAAAAATATATCCTATTTAATCTCAACGATGCCTTTACTTTAGTGATATGTGTTGTGGTTGAAACAAATCTCTTCCAGAAACAGGAAAGTTTTGGGTTTAAAGTTAGGATGGAAGCTGCTTTATTATTTAAAAAATCTCAAATTATTCCTCACCCTTTGCTTACAAAAACTAAGTTCCCTTTCATATTTCTCTCTCTGTTGTTCCCTTTCTGCACATCATTTATCTTCCTCATTTGTTTGTCTCAACGTTGTTTAGGTTTTCATTTATTAAGACATTTATAATGTGAATAAATGCTTGTACTAATTAACACATTTATATTTTTAAGCATGTTAGTAGTATTTGTGGGAATTTTTGTCACCTTAAGAAAAGGTTTCTATGGTAATATTTCCTCAACCTTTTTAAATCAAATGGATGAAATTTTAATTACTAACGCTAAAATGTGACAAATGAAGCTTTAAACTTAAATGTGTTAGTACGAAAATGTACCCATTGTCTTATATAGATGGGAGCTTATTACTGTTTCATCCATCATTCAAGTCTTAACAGATTCTGAGTTCTACCTAGGATTTGGGATAAGCATTCTATATTTCTATTTATGAGGTGATTACTATTGATTGCACAAGCCTTAGGATTTCACCACCACAGCAAACTACAACACCAGTCTACCACTTGTTTTCAACTGTTTATTCTGTTATTTTTTGAGGATGTCACTAGGTTACTAATTTGAAGGCATTTCCCTTGCAAGTGCTCTGATCATGCATTTCCTTTACATCCAGTTTATAAAAGTTAGCAATGAGCATGCAGGTTTCCAGTTCAAAGGTTAAGTTTCAATGTACATAACCATCAGTTAGCAAGCTCTACATACTGAAAAACATACCTGAATGATCCATAGGGTATTACCACGATTTCTGACAAGGTATATTTCCTGTTCCACAACAATCGGTGGCTTTATTATAAAAAGAATCTTCATGGATGTTGCATATAATGACGGTAGGTGCATACAAAGCATTACACGGTCATATAAAATTTGTTCCCAATGTCCATGACGTGGATGCCACACTACCAGTTTCACTAAAATGTCCAAAGTTAAGATGGGAGAAGGTTTTCCTGATGGATATCTAGAAGGTATCTCTGCTATTAGACCATAAAAAGAACTTTCTTTAAGTTATTTGAGATTAAAATCTGACATTTGCTTCTAAGAGTTCTACAAATGTTCTCAAGTTTATAATATACCAACCTCTACCCATAATAACACAACTTCAGCAATAATAACAACAATCAAAGAAAAAAGGACAAACCCCAACAAATAAAAAAAAACAGAACTTGCCCTTCACAAGAAGAAAAAAACCAAACCTTGCCTTCACGAGAGCCAAGAGAGGGGGTGGTCGAGTGAGACTGTGACAACCAAAAGAGGAAGACTGGAAGAGGGTCATCGAGTCGTCGAGAGAGGAAGAGTACAGAGACGGAACCGAGAGAGGAAGAACTGAGGGTGGAGGTGAAGGGACGTGGGTGAGAGCTAACCATTGAGAGAAGGAGGGGGGGTAGTCGGGTGTACTTAGTTTGAGGTGTTGAAGAATGGAGATGAGTAATAATGTATTTATATTTTAGATTAAAGAGTTAGGATTTTGATAAATTTGCTAAATTACCTTCAAGTTAACGAGTTATCTATAGCATGCAATCGAACCATTAAATTGATGAATTAACGGGTGACGAGTTAACGAGTATATAAAATCTCTATCCTAATCTGTTCTTAACGAATCAGATCGGATCGGTTTAACGAGTTATACCTGACCCATATATAGCCTTAACACAAATCCACCCTGAATCTACAGTGTGATTCATAGTGATCAACTACACTATATTTAAAACACCTATCAGTTTTAGCACGAAACTAAGTAAGTGGAGACCAATCTTTCCTACGAGTAACTTTCTTCCACTCATCGACACACTAGTCCGGGGGAGTTAGAGTGGGAATGGGTGAAGATGGAGGTGGAGGTGAAAGTGGGGTAGTCGGTATAAATGAAGGTGTCGAACTAGGTGAAGCTAATAAAGCAAATCATGAACCAAATAGACACGGCTCTTCACCTCCCTTCGCACCTAAACAGGAGTTTGATGGAAACCCGATTGGAGGGAAATGGGGTATAAGATTGCACCCAAATTTCCTCATTAAATGCAGGCAGGCATGCATAAACTGGATGTTTGCAGGGTAGGCGATGGGAAGAAGGAAAGATGAGATGGGAAGAGATCAAGGCATTAATCACCTTGGGTTCTGAAATACCAAAAGAATCGTCGAAGATCTTATTCACATCCTAGAGAGATTTCTAGTAATATTATAAAGAGATGAAAAAGCCTTTCTCGGGGTATGCAATTAATGAGGATCAACAAGCAAGCTGGAGGCAAAATGCAAAGAGTCATTATAAAAGATCTCATTAATCTCTATGTTAAAGGGCATTCAATTAAAAGGATTCGACAAATAGGAGTGATGAGGGACTGAATCACCTGAGAAAGGCTGACAGATGATCTGCCATACACAATCTTTACTACTTTGGAAAATGCACTTCATTAATGACTAGTCATAATCCATCGCTTGAGACAAAGACCACTGGTTGGCTGGAGTTGATACTAGCAACGTCGGAGAAGAACGACTAATTCCAGACCACTCAGTAGTATGATAATTACTAGACTCAATTAGTAAGAGGCCATGGATTTCCTTAATAGAATCCTCCTCATTTGAATATTGGTCGAAGGATTTGCCTTTTTCCATTAACTCACTAATTCCAACCAACAATACCAGATGGGTGTCTAGGGGCAGCACAGAAGAGGTAATTGTGTCGGGGGATCTCTCACAAGAATCCTCCATTAACAACTCACTTACTAAAATACGATCCATTGAAGGAGGAGAGATAGTGGCTGAAATATTACAAGAGAAATCTAGCTATTCAATAAAAGGTGATATAGCCAACGATCCATGTATTGGGCAAGGTCTCTCCAAAGATAGTTCATATTGGAGAGTTCTAGACGCGAAATTAGACCTAAGAGTTCCCACTATTTGATTCAAAGTAAAATTCATCAAAATCATGAAATTCCACCATATCCCCCAAAATGGTACCAAATGGGATAAGAGAACAAAAACTACTTTCAGGGTCCAAGATTTTTCTTTTTGCCGGAGGAGAGAGATATGACGCAAAGGAAAGGCTAGACTCTCGTGAAAAGAATATGGGAGAGAACTCAAGAAAGGAATGATCAACCTTTTGCATGGGTGGTTGAACAAATTCCATCGATCCCCTCCTCCTTTCCTATAACGAAAGTGTTGCAACCAAAAAGGGATCCGAATTCTCATTGTGAAATCAAAATCTTATATACCTTGGATGCTACCTCTGCAAATTTCCCACTCCCAGGACAAAGTAAGTTCATTGAAGGTACGCAACACCAAACAGAAGCAAATGCCCTATGAAGAGAACATGATAGATTCAATTCCACTAGAGAACAAACTATATATAACTGAATCTACACACATTAAGAAATTTTGTACACATAAGCAACCTGACTAGAGGTTAGATTTGAGTCATTCTAATTTGAGCCTAAACCTAGTCCAAATTTGTTAGGGAATTTCAACCCAATACCAACTTAATGTGTGTAGTAAAATCATATATGGTCTGTTTGGTAGAATTTTAACTTTTAAATTTAAATGTAAAAACTAATTTGTAATTAGAAATTGTCATATCCCAACTTCTAGAAATATAAAGGAACACTGTTCCAAAAGTTACATACTTCTAAGAAGTTGATAGTGTTTAGTATAACTGTTAGATCATCGTGGAAAGAAGTTGTATGTTTAAAAATTATTAAAAAACTTTACCAAACAAACCCATAAGATATCGCAAGTTTGAATTCCATGAACATCAACGCACAGACAAGCACCACGGACGGGGAGAGATGTGTCAGCTTAACAAACTAATTTTTTTTGGAAGGTCTTAACTAACTAATAATTGTACCTGTTATTGTCTAACTAGTACTGGGCCGAAGAAGTTACATGGGCCTATGATTGAAACCTAATAAGTGTTCAAGTATGCACTCACCTGTCGCAGATTAAGAAGAACCACTCCATTTCCCGAAGCCTTTTTTTTCCCCTGAAGTGGTGATGTTGTGGGATTGAGTTTTTGGAGAGAGAGAGAGATAGAGATGCAAATCCATACCTGTCAATCCTTCTCCACCTCCTTCCACTTCCCAAACCACTCCCCCTCCAAAGCCCACAAAACCCTTCTCCCCAAAACCCCTCCTTCCACCTCAAAATCCCTCCTGTCCACCACCTGTTCTTCAGCTACCAGAAGAACCCATGTCCTCCTGTCCCGCACTCGCGCCGGTTCCGGCGAAACCCACGTCAGGGAAGCCGAGCTGGAGCTTCTCGGAAAGCCATCACCTGCCCCCACTGCTCCTGAGGAGAAGGAGAAGGAGAAGGAGGAAGCTGTGATTGAGGAGGAGCATAAGCCACCTGAGATGGAAGAGGCCCTGGCGCCTTTCCTCAAGTTCTTCAAGTCGAAGGACGCCCCGGAGGCAGCGGCGGTTGGAGAGGATGATGATGGTGAATTGGGTACGTTTGGAGATGCCCGGGGAGTGGAAAAAGTGGTCAAAGATGAGATCTTGGAGAAGGTGGTGGTGGAGTACTATGATCCCAAGCCTGGGGATTTGGTGGTGGGGGTTGTTGTGTCTGGGAACGAGAACAAGATTGATATTAATGTGGGGGCTGACTTGTTGGGAACCATGCTCACCAAGGAAGTGATGCCGTTGCACCGCGGGGAGATGGCGCATTCCTTGTGTGATTTGGAGAAGGACGCTGAGGAGTTCATGGTGCCTGGGAAGATTGGGATTGTGAAGGATGATGAGGCGTTGGAAGGGAAAAGGGTGCTGGGAAGGCCTGTTGTTGAGATTGGGACTGTACTTTTTGCCGAGGTTCTCGGGCGAACGTTAAGTGGGAGACCTCTGCTTTCCACCAGAAGAATGTTCAGGAGGGTGGCGTGGCATCGTGTGAGGCAGGTCATCTCCTTACTTCTCTATGTTCTTCTTTTTCATCTCCTCATGTGACCAACCTATTGAAATGACACTATACTAATTAGATGATCGGAATGGAAAACTGAAAAAGTGCAGTTCAGATTAAATTGCATTATGTTTATATAGTGTTGAAAAAATTGAGAATCAGATTGGAATTGGAAGTGTTTTTTTTATTTTTTATTTTTTTTTTGTGTTTCTTACTTTCTTCATAGTTTTTTGTATTGTACTTACGTTCCTAGTCACACTATTTTCTCAAAATGTTGTGTTACTAGGAAGCAGGAGGTTGAACTTAGTATATCATTACAGTATTATGCTAATAGATCAACTTTTATTAGGTGGTAACGTTGCCAAAACCTTTGAAGTGATTTATGTTGCCTCTACCCTTGTAGGTAAAACCTCAAACTCTACAGAGTAGTTAGAGTTCAAGGAATGGGCATTTTTTGTGCAACAAATAACCTCTTGGAGACATTTGAAGTATGTTCATTGGAATTCTAACTACCTTATTGCAAATTTAAAACAAAAAGATATGATCATACATGTGGTATACATGATGTAATCCGACTCAGTATACAAAAAATGTAATGTCATCACAATACAATTTGTCTTTTAAGTAACTGTATATTATTAAAATAAATTTTAGGCACTTCTATAAAGCAACTTTTAAAATACTGAGCTTTTCTTCTCACTTGCCAAGACTGAACTTTGAAAAGAATATGAAACTTATGGGATGTCTATACACTTTTTTGTATGAGTAACTTCAAAAATATGATGGCTCCCATGAGATTTTTCCATGCATCTTTTATATTTCAGAGAAATCTGTGAATGATACAGTTCCTTTGTTGGATGATACACATCGAACAATTGATGATGCATGTTTAATGACATGTATTTTTTGGATCATTATTAAAAAGAACCTTCTTTATTTGCATTTTTGTGTGCATTAGTTTCCTTTTGTCTTTCACTCCTTGGATGTTTACATCATTACTGATAGAGTCAAAATTGAAAAGCTACCTGTATTTTGTTTATTATGGCGTATTTGGACCAATAATCAACAAAGCTCCTAGCATTCATGTATAATTCTTAGACATTTAAGTTTTTCCTAGATTTTTCACATGTAATCTGTGTGCTTGTCTCCAAGAAGTCGAATTGTCTCCATGCAAGAGACACAGATGTTCATATTTTCATAATGGGCATTGGGCGTGGCACAACTTTTTCTACATGTTTTTAAATGTGTATCATCAGCTGTTGGATGTATATCATCCAATAGTGGATCGAAATCACTCATAAAGTTTGTGAGATTGATCACAGATGAGGAGACAATATGAGGTCATATTAACAAATCAGGTCCTTGTGACAGACACTCAAATCAGGTCTTCCCAAAACATCTTCTCAGAGAAGCTGTCCACATGTCATACCTACTTTCTAGTGCCATTTATTCGTTGATATTTAATTATTGATAATTGTAATTATAGTCTTAAATGATCTAATGTCTTATCTTATACAGTGATTGACTTTAGTTATGTATGCTTCTGAAATTTGTGCCCCTTTCCTGCAGATAAAACAATTGAGTGAACCTATTGAGGTTAGAATAACAGAATGGAATACAGGTGGCCTTCTAACAAGAATAGAGGTTTGTCTCTCCGTAAAACTTAACTCTACTTCAATCTTAGTATCTGAGCTCAATGATTAACTAAGGGCTATTTGTTAAATACAGGGTTTAAGAGCATTTCTTCCAAAAGCTGAACTCATGAGTAGAGTTAATAACTTCACAGATTTGAAAGAAAATGTGAGTTTATCTTTCCAAAAGGTTTAATGCATTATGAACAGCTTATCATTTATATCAAGCTATCCTTCTTGTAGTACCTCGTGAATTGCATTCATCGTCTTCATCTTTGTCTCTGTGTGGTGTCCTCGTTAATGTCAAAAGTTTTTTTTTGGGTTTCTGCTGATAAGAATGTCCTTTTTCTTGGTGCAGATTGGACGTCGGATACACGTTTGCATCAGTAAAGTTGATGAAGTTAATAATGACCTAATTATTAGTGAAAGAGAAGCTTGGGTAAGTTCATTTCTTAACTAGTTTGGATTATTACATTTTCTTCAGTTTGAAGTGTGAAATCGTGGAAATATAAATTCTTATACCACATCTAATTGCTTTCAACCCTGTATCTGCTAGGAATTTCATTTTAAGGATTTTATGGGACAGGCAAAACATATTTTTTTTAATGCATCCTTGAATTTGTGGGCATTGTTTTAACCAAAATTGTTCAAAGTGTAACTAAAATGACTAGAATTTTTCGTACAATGAGTTAAGGTTGGTTGTCTTCAAGAGGTAAAACAAGTTGAAAGATGTCAAAATCCTTCCTCGATGAAACCTCAGATTAGCTTTGAACATAATGCAGTTCTAATAGCCATACTGTTCGCCTCCTTGCATCATGAATATTTTATCATACTTCAGATGATCGTGGAGCATTGAGAATAGTGATGGCTATTGTTATATCTTTTTGTTGCGATAAATTTGCTTGCAACTTGTTTTAAAAATAATGGCAATTACTGCTGGTCGAGAAACAGTTTGGTCCCCAGCTTCTCATGCCTAATATAGTGTTGGTAGCACCTTTTCATACAGAGTAGCA
Source organism: Posidonia australis (assembly GCA_024699735.1). Lineage (NCBI taxonomy): Eukaryota > Viridiplantae > Streptophyta > Magnoliopsida > Alismatales > Posidoniaceae > Posidonia > Posidonia australis. The sequence continues at coordinate 17,165 of JAMKQA010000464.1, forward strand.
CCTTTCCATACAGAGTAGCACCTTTCCATACCGAAAGATTGGTATCCATACTCTTCATCACATTGTTACTTGTTTGGGAGTTACTATTGAAGACAACGACCGAATGTCAATAAATATGCAGAAGCATTCCTTGAAAAATTCAAAGAGAAACGTGTAATTGGATAAGAAATTTCAACTTTATCAAGTGCATAAGCACCCTGCAGATGGCTTTTAAGAACCACTAGTGTTATCAGAAGGTTTTCTTGTGATTTTGTATATAATTTGAATTTTGTTTCCCATACATGTATTGAAATTTTGGTTCATATGATCCTTTGTTTATTTATTTACTAAACGGTTCTATTTTTCCATCAAATGCACTGTACTGCAGGATATTATGCACCTCCAAGAAGGAAATCTCCTTGAAGGGACCATCCGTAAGATTTTCCCTTTTGGAGCTCAAGTAATGATAGGTGATACTAACAGAAGGTGAGTCTTTTGGTAAACTTGGTTGATGATTCCGCATGTGGTATATTGTAATTTTTATTATTGATTTTGTTGTGACCTCAAACCATTTTCTGGTCACACCTGGTGCCTATTCTTTTTTCCTTTAAACTGGTATTCATGGAAAGATGTGATTGTGTGGTTCATTTTTAATTAAAGTGGTTGTCAGTTGTTACATTCAGTTGTGCCTTATCCTTGTAAGGAAGTGGTCAATGAAGACCACGTTAACACAGGAAGTAGGAGGATATTTCTCCCTTAAAACTTGGAGGCGATTAGGGGTGGAGGGTTATGAAGAGTTTCATTGCCTCATCTATAAATAGGAGTTCTCTTTTATTTGAAAAGACTTTTGATCATCTTAGAATATCGCATAACCTGGAACCCCTCACATCAAACACAATCACTGTCCAATCTACGTCATCAATCTTTGGGCTGAATTTTTCTCTTACTAGGTCCAAATATTATTAATGCATACAGTCCAGATTATTAAAACAAATTAGGAGTCTTTAGCCTTGGTTTTTAACACCATATTTTCTCTCCTCTTCTAATATTTTGATGAGACTAGATTATATACCTGTGCTCAAGAATTTTTATCAAATTAAAATAAAGTGTGATGGTTTTGTTAGATTTCAATTACAGGTTCCATAAATGTAATGATGTCGATTCAATTCTCATTTGCTGGCATTCGGAAGATTTTGCCACTGTATGATGGTCACTAGAATGATAAACCGTAGAAGGCAGCATTTAAGGATCCATTTGTTTCAGATTCCTAGCAGTGTTCTGAAAAATGGGTGACACGGCGGCTTAGATGCCATATACATATTTTCGGAGGCAGCCCATGTTGTTTAGGCCTTGCGCAGGAAGTTGCACAGACCATACCTAAACAGCTATGTAGGCCCATGTCACACATGTGAACGGGCGTATAATGGCCAGCTACATGGCTGTTTGGGCCCGTGTCATTGATATAAACAGGCAGAAAATTAGAATAATATACTATTCAATTTAGAGTTTAGACTTTAATATTTAATTAGCTTGATATGTTTGCTTTGATGGTTCAATAGTTTGACATTGACGGTTGTCATAAACGTTATTATCTAGATACTTCGTTATTTACTTAGGTTTGTCACTTATTTATGTTTTTGAATTAAATTACTTATTTTTTTTTTTCTAATTTAATCATTTATTCATTAAATGCCATTTAAACCCCTGTGTACCATTTACACGTGTACAAAGCCAATCCATGTAGAGGCCATTTCCTGTCTTTCAAAAAAATAAAAAGGTTCCTAAAGAAGGCTGTCTTAGATGCAAAAGATCGAGTGAAATATAGATAATTAGACACATCTCCGCACACTCTGTATAAGATGATAGCATTCCCTTTTTGTTAGTTATTTTTACGAATATTAAGTCTCACTTGTAACTTCGTAATCTTTGCAGTGGACTGTTGCATATTTCCAACATTACCCGTGCTCGGGTGGAATCTGTTGGTGATTTTCTAAAAGTAGATGAGAAAGTGAAGGTTTTGGTTGTCAAGTCTATGTTTCCTGAAAAAATATCACTGAGGTAATACTCTTAATGCCCTATCACCTCCTTTTATTCTGTTTTTTATCACCAAATCAACATGGGAGTTCTTAGGAATTGGCTGGGACTTTCGAAAAATTGACCTTCAAGCTATTGTAAGAGAACTTCACAATAGTAAAAAGAAACAAAAATTACAGGATACTAATTTGGACAGTTTTAATTGAAATTTTATATTTTGTGGTACTCCTGTGACCTCAATATAAAAATGATTGGGGAAAATAAATGAGAATATTATGCTATTTCAATTATGGTTGTTAAAACCAAGTTATCCAAAGTAATTAGAAAGTATTAATATGTTATGAGCAATTTCAAAACAATATCTCTGGTGGTTACTACAACTTACAACTTTGCTTAGAAATAATGTGTTTTTCCACTGCGATATGAAAAATAGTCTCTATTTGTCTACCTCTTTAGTCTTTCCGTTCGTTCAACATGCACAAATCGTTGATATGTCTTATCTATCTCTTACAGCATTGCAGACCTTGAATGTGAACCAGGTCTTTTTATGTCAAACAAAGAGGTAATACCTTCTCTTTAATTCCTAAGCCCTTTTTTGAATGAAGAATAAGAAAAGTAAGGATAAATGAAAAATGGTATATGTTAATGTTATATTGTAGTGTGGATCTTATGTGTTACAAAGATTCTATCTCTTTTAACCTAACATATATATATATATGTATGTAATACTCCTCTTTGATAAATCTATTCCTCTTCCTTCAACACAACATGGTATCAAAGTCTCTTTAGAAATTCTAACCACCATAGGAAACCACCAGTCATCACATCCAACGTCGTCAGTTCATCGTCCATTGGATTTTGGCTAGTTCGTCGCTGTCGCTTGCCTCAACTATCGCCAATGGCTATTGTTCAAATTAGATCCACCGCCTAGTCCACCTACAACCACCGTCGAGCACTCTAAGGGCCTTTTCAAGCCTTAGTCGTCATTCCTCCACTGTTGGACAACTTGATCTGATGGTTTCCGTGAAGTTTTGGAGCATTAAATGGTTTTTTGCAGTCACTGTTGGTTGTCTAAATCTAGATTGCTGCTAGTAAGTGTGCAATAGTTATTCTCTGTAGGGCAACAAGTATATGTTTTAAGTTTCAGTGATTTTTGAGGCATTTTCTAGTCCATATTAGCCTTTTATCACCTACAAATCAAACCTGTCTAGATTGTTTTCGTGGCATTTTTCTCGTGATTTATTGTTGAAAGCGCTTGTTGCAACATCAATTAAGTTGACAAGAAAGAATTAACTGTTATGATCTCAAGTTTTTGAGACATTCTTTGGCGATCACTGGAAAATACGACACATCATACATCCTCTATTTAATGTTAAGGATGAATTTATGAGGATTGGTTTACGGATAACTTTGCAGTTATTTTTTGAATGGTGAATGACATGGTTGAAGGTATTGTTCATTCGACTATGATGTTAAAGCCTATAAAGAAAATTTAGGATACCTTTCGTAGTACATATAGGAATAAGAAGAATATTGTCAGAATTTGTGAGATTTATGAGTAGTTATTTACACACGAGTAGGGAGACTGCTTTGTATAGGATTTTTACAATATCTTGAGATCTTTGTTAAATAAGTTCGAGGTATATCAGCCTCTTGTGGTAGGCATTTCCAAGATGGAGTACAAAGAGGAACTACTAGTAGCGATCTTCATAGTCGATGTATAGTTTGATCTTGTCAATTAGATTAGAGGCTAGATTCTTGGTGTCAACTCTGTTTTCACTCTCTAATCAACCTTTTTACAGGTTCTATGTGTTTCTACTGATTCTCCAGCTTCCTTTATTATTTTAGATCAAACAGTGATGACAACATCCACGAGAGGATGTAGTACCCGGGGTATTTGTGAATGTGGACGTGATCGTGATAGTCGCAAGTGTGATCATTGTGGTTGTAGCAATCTTCTGACAGATACTGAGATAAGTTTGGACAATCTTCTTTAACGCATCTTACATCATCTGAGTCATCTATTCTCGATTCTCCATCATCGAGATCCTTTTCTCGGACTGTGATCATTCCCAAGGCCAAGTATGAGCAATTCCGTCATATGCGAGCTACTTAGTTCACTGTGACTATCTCTCATGTTACTACTTTAGATACACATGCTTTGCTTACTTCTTAAGATAACGATTGGATCATAGACTCGGGAGCTTCCTCCCACATGATTGGTATATGACATCTTTTCACTTGTATTTTTTAATTATCAAACATCAATTCTGTCTCTATAGTTGATGGTTGGAGTTGTCCAATAGCTAGGGAAGGAGCAATCCATGTTTCTTCTCATATCATTGTTGAAAAAGTCTTTTTTGTTCCTTATTTCCCTATAAATTTACTTTCTATCAGTGTACTTATCAAACAATTATATTAGTTTGTAACCTTCTTCCTTTCAATTGTATCTTTCAAGATCTACAGATGAAGAAAAGAGTTGGTTTGAGTCATGAGTAAGGCAACAGAGTGTATCTACTTGTTTGCGATAATATTCCATAAAGACTTGCTACTACTGTTTAAATGGTGAACTCTTCTTTTTATGGCATTATCGTTTAAGACATTTGTTCATTTGTTGCCTTTAATAGGCCATTTCATGTGTCTTTAGTGTCATTTGTTTGTGAGTTGTGTTTGATAGGTATCGTGCTATCTATAGACGTCAGTCATTAACTTCGAGATAGAATCCTTCTGATCTTGTCCATTGTGATATTTGGAGACTTGTTCGTAATGTGCTTGTTTCTGATTTTAGATATTATATTATTGTTGTTGATAATTTCTCATGTGTGTCTTGGATGTACCTCTCGAAGGATAGATAATATGTTTTTGAGGTGATGAAAAGTTATTTTATTGAAATTATGAATCAATTTTCTATCTTGCCTAAGATTTTTATTACTTAGAATTTTTACAAACTAATCTTCAAGAATATTATTCCTTTAAGGGAATTTTGCATCGAAGTTTTTATACACATATTTCTTAACAAAATGGTGTAGTTGAACGTAAGTATCACTACATTTTAGATGCGACACACATTATTATGGTTGAGAAACAAATTCTTAAGTATTTATGGTCTGATATTGTGTTTTTTGTTGTATATTTGATTAATCGTATGACTTCTACTTCTCTTGGGGAGAGATTCTTCTTAGAAGATTATGTCCCAATTAGGAGTTATTTACTCTTCTATCTAAGGTATTTGGTTGTGTTGCATTTGTTCAAAATTACACACTTGAACTTGATAAACTTGCATCTTAGGTCTTGAAATGTATTTTTGTAGGATACACTAAAACTCAAAAAGGATATCGGTATTATCATTCTCCCACATTATGTTATATTGTGTCTAGTGATGTTACCTTTTTTGAATCCAAGTCCTTTGAGGTGGTAGAACCTATTCCTGTTGTGAAATCTGTTCCTCTTCCTTCACCTATTCCAGTTAGTTCTATAGAGCATGATAAGGTAGCTTGTAAGTATATTATCGCCGTCAACGATTACTCGTGTCTACTTCGACAAAGATTGCTCCAACTTCAACGTTTGCAGACCTTCCTTACTCGAACCTTCCTATAGTCTTACGCAAAGATAGTTATTCCACTACAACTCATCCTCTATCTACCTTTATTACTTATGACAGTCTTCACCTTTCTTTTTATCACTTCATTTTATCTATTTCTATAGAGTCTATTTGTAAACACTGCTAGGAAATCTTTCAAATTCCTCATTGAAAATCTACCATACCTGAGGAAATGCAAGCATTAGTGTCCGAAGGTACATGGGAACTTGTGATTCATTCTAAAGAAACAAGGGTAGTTAGCTATAGGTGGGTGCTTATAGTCAAAAATAAAGCAAATGGTTCTATTGAGTGTTACAAAGCTCGTTTGGTGACACGAGGCTTTTTGTAGACTTATGGCGTTGACTACATAGAGACGTTTTCTCCCGTAGCACGTCTTAATTTTATTCAGGTTTTCTTATCTTTGGTTATCAATCAATCTTAGACTTTGCATCGACTAAATGTTAAGAATGCTTTTCTGTATAGAGATTTGTCTAAGCAGGTCTACATGGAGCATCCTCCTGGATTTGTTGCTCAGGGAGAGAATTATGTTTATCTACTTCGAAAGGCAATATATGGACCGAAGCAGAGTCTAAAACATGGTTTCAGAAAATTAATCAAGTGATATTGAGCAATGGTTTCAAAAAGTGTATCGATGATCAATCAGTTTTTATCGAGTCAAGTGCAGTAGGTTATGTGTTCCTAGCGGTCTATGTATATGATACCCTCTTGACTGGCAATGATACTACAGGAATTGTTAAGATCAAAGAGTATCTGTCTATATACTTTGTCGCCAAAGATATGGGGAAACTCAAGTATTTCTTTAGATTGAGTTTGCACACGGTAAAGACAAAATGGCTCTATCTCGTTGTAGAATTACTACATGAGATGGAACTCTTGGGATGCAAGTTAAAAAATACGCCTATAGAGTAGAACCCACCTTTTTGGGATAAGTCATCAACGCTGTTGAAGGAGCTTGACAGGTACAAATGTTTGATAAGTAAGTTGACATATTTGATTGTCACTTAACCTGATATCGCATTTGTAGTAGGACTTTTGAGTCAATTTATGTACGAGCCTAGACAGATACATTAGCAAAGAGTTATAAGTGTACTTGCTTACTGTGACCATGCCAACCTGAGGGTTCAGCCTGGAGTCGCGCGAGAGGGAGGAGATCACAGCCATGCCAAGACGGCGAAGGCGCAAGGTAGGATAAAACAAAAAGAAAAGGAGTCGCTACCGAGTCTTTTAAAGGAAAGGCGAGGAAAATCACAAAAGATTGAATGCATGAGATGCAGATGTGAAGGTTGGATGTCTGCTAACCAGAAGATGGGTAAGGATTCCTATTACGCACAAGAAAGGTGTTAGGTACCCTCGTACGTCTGAGAAATTCGGTCTTTCTAACCTAAATCGCTTGCTAAATGCTGAATAAATGCTTGTTAAGCTTAGGTCATGCTCTGAACATGCTAATATGAATGACATGATAAGACTGGATAGATGTGCATGATGGTATGCGAAAACTACGAAGAAATCTACATAAAATGACGAAATCGCTAAGTATGAATCGATAAAAAAAATCACATGAAATGACAAGGTTTTTAGTGAGTAAGGCTCAGAAAATCACCCAGGCCTCAAGAGAATCAATAATGCAAACAACTTAGGTCAGTAGAATCATGAAAAACATTATGGGAATCTAGGTGAAAAAATTGCAAAGAAGTCCACGTAAAACAAGCAAACTTGGACATGTGAAGTAATTCACATAAAATGACGATGTTTTTGGACCAACTGCTCGGGAAAACCATGCTAATGTCAAAAAGATAAAAAGTGGGATCAACCCAAGTCCTTGGAATCATAAAAAGGTTGTGAAAATCAAAAGGAAGAAATACTCCGTAAATGGGCCAATGTGGGCCTTTCGGTCAGTTTGTATATGCCTTTAAGCGATGAAATCAAAAATAGTCCAAAATGTAAGAGCAAATCAAATCGAATATCGAATGAAAATTCTGAAAGCAAAGTGGAGAAAGAAATCTCCGAAAGACAGGCACGAGATGTGGGCTCACTAAAAGGGACGAACGTGCAAATGTGATGAAAACTATATGAAATGGATAAATATGTGCCTAAATGCGTAAAAAGTGCTAAAGGATGACTTGGGCAAGGATTAGGTAGGACTGAGTGCGAAAATTAAAATGCATGCACACGGATTAGAGACATAGGGGTAATTTGGTCATTCTCATGGTCAGATGTGATAAATACAAGTATGAGGATGATACATAATCTAAGTTATGTCAAAATATGTACAAAACATCTAGAAGGTGTTATTTGCAAGAAAACATGACAGGAAAAACAATAACATGATATAAACATCATAAAAGACAAACATGGGGATTAAAACACAAAATTTACAACAAGAGTGAGAATCTAGTTGAAAACTATATTCATGGCTTTTATTCTAAAATGCAGATGATAGATCCAATGTCAATGTGGCACTGAGATGTGAAAATTGTACTTAAATAATTTCCTGAAAATTCAAAGTCTAAAGTGTAAAATTCACACATAAGTGCAAACGTGGTTAAAATGTGAGATTAAAGATCAATTCATAGTGAAAACATAATTTCAAAATATACTCTATGATTAAATGCAAAATGTGAAATGCAATGAGTGAAAAATATCCAAAATATGCAAGAAAATATTTAAAACCCTAAATGATGTATTTAGAAATAATCTAAGGGTCTATATGTAAATTGTATGTGCTCAGGAATGATTTGATGTGAATCTAGGAACTTATATGCAAGATTTTAGGGCCTGAATGTGATAAAAATTAGGCTTTTATAACGATCAGTGTATTTATGCAATTTTTTAGGATTAAAATGCAAAATTTCCAAGAAGAAACTCATTTTTAAAAACTCTGAGGCTTATTACAAAGCTCAGGACTTAATTATGGTAAAAAGTTCAATTTTAATAATGGTCAGTGTGATTCTAAAATCTTTTAGGGTCTAAAATACAAATTTCATTGGGAAAGTTCATTTTAAAAGGTTTCAAGGGTCAAATACAATTGTTCAGAATCTAAATGCAAAGAAAATATGAAAACAGGGACCTACGCATGATAAAATATCTATAAATGCATTAAAAATGAAAAATCCCAAGATGTAAGGGATTATATGCAAAACTTACAGAGAAAAGAAAAGAATTGATGGTTTTTCAAAATTACAAGGGCTAAAACTCAAAAGAATAGAACCTAAATTAAATGAAAAAGGACTTAACTGTAACATCTTAAGGATCTAAGAATAAAAACCTAAAATTAAGGAGGCTTGGACTTAAACTAATTCCATTCGAAGATCGCCGGCGTCGGATCGTCGACGTTGGATCTCCAACTCCGGCCCCGGCGGGACTCTAGCGACTGGCTAGGGGTGCTGTGGCGACGGAAGAAGGTGGGCGACAACCTAGGACGACGACAGGGAAGACGACGACGCGGCGCAGCAACGCTCCGGCGACTAGAACGGCGTGGGGACACCCGGAGGACTTCCGTAGCGGCGCGAGGAGGCTTCCAGAGGCTTCGTCAAGGGCTGGGGTGGCCCGAGCCACTCCTCCCATCCCCTGCGTCAGCGGTGGTGGTTGTGGTGGATCGTTGGGGCACTCCAGCGGTCCAAACGGCGATGGGGCGGCGTGGATGGCTTCGTGGGGAGGTAGAGAAGCTTCCTAGAGCAACGATGCGGAGCGGGAGTGCCTGACGTGCTCTAGCGCTTCTCGTCGGCGATTGACGGCGGTATCGGGGGCTAGCGTCGGCGGTGGAAGTCTTCTGGAGTGGAAGGAGACTAGAGAGGAGGAGAGAAGAAGAAGAGGGAAGAGTGGCCCCATGGGGGCCTCGCCCGAGGCCAAGCAGCCTGAGACCTCGCTGGTGGGATGAGCCCACCACCGGAGGTGGGGCGTCGGCGAGCTGAGGGGAGGTTACACCGCCGTGGCCTAATTCAAGAAGGGCCTAAAGCGACTCTACAGGTCTATTGAATCGGAAAATAGGGGGAGTGGTTACCTATCGTGCGGGATGTCCCCTCCGGCCTGACGGGTCGACGACGACGTCTGGAAGCAACTCTGGTAGTGCTCTGGCTGGGGGCTCCGGGAGGCTAAAAAGGGGTTGGGATCGCTCTGGAAAGTGGGGCTGGATCCTCTCGTGATTTGGGTGTCGAGGGAGAAAGGGTTTGGCTTGCTGGAGGGGAGGCATGACGATGCTGGTCGTCTGTCGACGGTGAGGAGCTTTTAAGCTCTGACAGAATCCTCCTCCACCGTGGATTCCTCTCTGGGATGGCCTCTGCCGTTGGGTGGGCCGCATGACAGAGGAGGCAAGCCTGGAGATCACGTAGGGGAAGGATGCACACCGGGAAATCTGGGATTGACTACTGAAGATCTTGCCAGAGATGTTGGGGTCGCTGGTGGCGAAGCTTGTCGGAATTATTTTTGGCTTTTCTAAAGTTTTGAATTACATTTTTAAATGAAATAGTGTTGGGCTTAATGGACTTAAGGTTTTGATTTAATTTTAGGTTTTTTAGTTTTGATTTTTTTAAATTTCTTTTGTTATTTAAATTTAAGATTAATTTGATGATTTGGGGATTTCGATTAACTATTTGAGTTTTAATATTTTAAGTTGATTAAGGTTTTATTTGATGATTTAAATTTAATTAAATGATTTGTCTTGGTTTTAAATTGATTAAACTGTTTTCTCTTGATTTTTGGTTTTGGATTTATTTGATTTAAATTCCGATTTTGATTTGGTTAATTTAAATTTTGGATTTGATTAGATTAAATTCAGATTTCATTAGTTTTCACTTGATTTAATTAAGGATTTTATTTAGTTTTTGATTTAAATGATTTTCACTTGATTTAATTAAGTATTTTATTTAGGTTTTGATTTAGGGTTTTAATTATTTTAGGTTTTTGTTTTATTTTATTTTTTGGATTTTCATGGATTTTAGGGTTTTTGATTTGAAGTTTTAAATTAAGGTTTTGTGATTTAAATTTGATTTTTAATTTTGGGATTTAGGGTTTAATTAATTGGTTTTAAATTAGGGTTTTAATTATTTTAGGTTTTTGTTTTATTTTGTTTTTGGGATTTTCATGGATTTTAGGGTTTTTCATTTTAAGTTTTAAATTAGGGTTTTGTGATTTTAATTTGATTCTTAATTTTGGGATTTAGGGTTTAATTAATTGGTTTTGAATTAGGATTTTAATTATTTTAAATTAGGGTTTATTGGTTTATTTAGGTTTTTTGGATTTTAAATTAGGGTTTATTGGTTTATTTAGGGTTTTTGGATTGACTAGGGTTTTGAATTTCAATTAATTAGGGTTTTTACTTAATTACTTGGATTTTAGATATCTTTAAGTTGATTTTAATTTATTTTGACTGGAATTAGGGTTTTTGTTTCATTAATTGAATCTTAAGTGTTTTAGATTTGATTTTGACTTAAATTAGGGTTTTTGTTTTATAAATTTGATTTTAAGTGGATTTTAAATGTGTTTTGTTTGGTTTTTATTTTAATTAGGTCAGAGTGAACTAGTGTGGGCCGGAATGGGCTTAAGTGGATCAGGATTTTGGTGGTCGCAATCAGAACATCATCTCGAAGAGTCTGCTGCCAAGTAACTTCAAAATCGAGGTGCCTACACTTACATTAAGAGCATACCTAGGAAAGGCTTAATTTACAGGGAATATGAACACTTACAGATTGAAGTCTATTCATATTTTGACTATGCAGGTGATCAAGGAGACAAGAAATCTACATCAGACCATTATACCTATGTAGGTGGTAACTTGGTCACTTAGAGAAGCAAGAAGCAGAATGCCGTTTCAAGATCTAGTGGATAAGCAGAACTATGACTCAAGCATGTTGCGAGATGATGTGGTTTCGATCTATATTAACAGATCTTGGTGTTTATGTTGATTTTCCTATAACCATGCTTGATGACAATCAAGTAGTAATCTTCATTGCTAGCAATCCTATCTTTCATGAGAATGCCAAACATATAAAGGTAGATTATCATTATATCAAGCATATGGTGTTGTCCAGTCACATCAATACTCCTTACACTCAAGTCTTCTAATTAATTGGTGGATATCTTCACAAAGAACCTTAATTGATAGATTATGTAACAAATTGAACATGTTTGATATATTTGTTTTAGCTTGAGAGGGAGTATTACTGTTATATTGTAATGTATTAGTAGGTTAATGGATCTTATGTGTTATATGGATCCTATCTCTTTAAATCTAAGGTATATATATGTGTAATACTTCTCTCTATTGAATCTATTCTTCTTCTTTCGACAGAGTAGTATAATAATATGATAGAATTGTTATTTTGTTTGTAAGTGATTTTCTTTTTAGATGAATAAGTTTGTATAAGGAGAAATTCTTATTTTGTTAACAAATAACAAGTGGAATAAATATTGCAATAAGCATTAGAATAAGTGAAAAATATGGAGATTAATACTAATAAACATGACTTCAAAATATATATCTGATTTGAAACATGTAAAGAATATATTAAATATGTATTGTTTTTATAAACAAAAATATATATATATCAAAGGCTTATATATTAAAATAACTTGGTGGAATAATTTTATATAAGGGTATTCTCTTTGATTTCAATTCATGCTAACTTCGCATTTGTTGTACTACTTCTTTCTTTCATATAGCATATTTGTGAGATTGTCAAATAAAAAACCTTCGCTTCAAGTTAATAACAATAATGAACTCATAATGATGAAGGGATGACAATTATATTCCTACGGTTATCAATCAAGCTGATTCATCTTTCTTCTTTTCGGCAGAAAGTGTTCTCGGAGGCGGAAATGATGGCAAAGAAATACAGAAACAGGCTACCTGCTATTTCTGCATATCACAAGTTGAGTCCTCTCCCAGCAAGCACACTGCCTTTTGACGACGAATCTAGATTATACTCCAACTGGAAATGGTTCAAATTTGAACGAGACGACAATTAGGTTTATCAAAAACTTCTTGACATTTTGTAATTGTTTCTCCTTCGGTTCTCCAGTTTCTGTGGCAACTTCAGTGATCCCTTGAGGAGTTGCCTTTGCCTTCTCCCACCGCCTATGCCGGATATATTTCTCTAAAACGCGTCTGGTTCTGTTAAGAGCTGTTTTTATTAACCATTCATTCATTTGCATCTTGAGAGACATGTATTCAAATGTTAGGCTTTGAAATTTCAGTACAATGTTGGGTGTTACAACAATCTATTCAAAAGTCAACATCAAGGTCAAAGATATGTTTATCAAAATCATGGATTTGTGCACTCATTTAGAAATGATTCCAATTTTCAAAGGAATCTACTACTATATTAATCTGAATGTCCGTAGAAATTACTCCATAGGAATTCATTTTTAAGTACGACCCAAGTTATATAATCTCTGGGCTATAATAATAGAGATGGTGTTAAGCGTTTGTGCTCTACTCTATGTAAGAAGTCAAAGGGCGAATGATGCTGTTGCATTGGTTCATTCAGTAGTCCTCTTTTAATTTGGTATTTTCAACAATTATGTTCCTGTTTATCATTACTTGAATGTCAATCCAAAATGTTGAATTATATTCATTTTAAATGACAAACAGCCTGTCAGTTGTGTTGAAGGACAAATGAGGTTAATTAGAATTGTGGTTTTCAAGCTACATATTGGAACACACATACACATTAAAACCGTAGATTGTAGAAAGTTAGGGTTTGATGTGGACCCCTCAGACCAAATTTATCGTTCAAACGAGGACATTTGTCTGTATAGTACACCATGTTATTATGGACCTCATGTGAGTTAACATTAGTCTCAATTAGGAACATCGTGAAAATTGTGTACATGTTCTAACCTACCTTTGGTATATATAATGATATTTTTATGATTTACATCAATTAATCGAACACTTTTTTTTTTTTAAACTTAGTAATAAATTTGGATTTTTACAAGGTTTCTTCTTTTCCATTATTCATGTGAACAGTGAGATATGACAATCAAAGAAAATAGCTCAACATTCTTGGGAATCACATAAAATGGTCTTGAAGTAGTTATTGAAATATAGACATTTAACTTAAAATTAATTGACAATGAGTAGAAGGATCCATTTATATATAACCACAAGTCTCAGTCTTTATTTTTTCAATGTGAGACTATTTCTACACTTCTCCTTACATGTGTCCTATTTTAGATTCAACAAGTATCTCTTTTAGACATAGATGGATGTATATGTACTTAGGCACGTTTAGGTCTCTTTTAGCTCTAATACTATGTTGAAATATGAACATATAACTCAAAACTAATCGACAATGAGTAAAGAAGTCTATCTATATATAATCACAACTTTCAGTCTTCACTTTTTCAATGCGAAACTATTCCAACAGTAATAAAGAAACTACGGAGAGTAAAAACTTGATGACTGTAAAACTTCTAAAGTTCTAATTATTGGTAATCCCATTTTATATTCCTCAATGGTGCTCTAACCTATGTTCAGGCTTTAGGAAAAAAAATCTGGTGAAGGAAGAAATGCATTATAAATGGAAGAAGATGACAAACAGACCTAGTTTACTAGGTTTGGGGCTCCTTGGGTTGAAACAAGTACAAAACCAAACCAACTGCATTATTTAAGGGCACTTGCAGCCATGCATGAAGATATACAGAAGGGCACATCTTGCAAAGCTTTCTTGGCTCACTCCTCAACTTGGCACACCCCTATTTTTCATTCATCAAGTCGCAGCACATGGTTAGGTTTTGCTTTAATTATAATTATCTTTTGATGGATTCCCCAAGTATGTGTTTGCTGTAATCTGTTTTTGATTAGTTTGGGACTATCAGAAGCATTTGGACTATTCATGGCTTGAACTTTTGCCAAATACCAAGTGATTTTTTTAACTTGGGAAGAGTGACTCCTTAAGTAAGCTATGTGGACTGATTATTGTTGTGCTTTCCAAGCATCAATTGTATTTAATGAATTGGTCTCTTCCTAAGTTTTATATTGTTTCTGTCTGTTTCTTTTCTCATGGCCTTCTTCCTTCCCCATGAAACTTAGACAGCCTTTTGTTAGTACCTGGCCTTTTGCATTTGCTATCCAATGCAGAAGGCGTTGTTGTTAATTTGTTCATGCTGTCTCCCTTGACCTTAGTTAAACGAACTATATATTAAGGCAGCAACTATAGGCCGTGGTTTTTATTTTCTATTAATACGGTATATGTTGTGAACCCTAGATTAGATTTAATATAGGAAATTATTGGTCTTGATTGATAGTTTATTTTTTAAAACTTGCAAGGATGTGCCATATAAAACCTCAGGCCTCAGACCAGTTATCTGCTTCATCATTCAATATCTTTCAAGTAAAATTCTTTCCAAACACTGCCTAGTCATTTATTACCCCAATCTAGAGGACACTTTCATCACAAAAGAAACAAGAACTGGGGATATTTCATGAAAATTCCAAAATTTAGTCACAAAAATAGTCGTCTAAATGGGCATCAACAGAATCTAATAATTAAACCCAAACAACTTAAAACCTTCTCTCTCTACCACCCAAATAAAAAACTTCATATCTCTGCAACTTCTACACCACACAAAACATGTTGGACTAGTCAAGATTTTCCTAAATATCATGGACAAACCCTAAGGGAGCCCAACATTTGTCTAGTCATATTTTGTGCTTCAGTCCATGAGCTCCTTAACTAGCAAATCATCCGAAGAACTCATACACATTTACTCTGCGCGATCTTAGTGCGGTCACAACCTAAAATGGAAACATCAAAGGCCCTTAATAAAACTCCTCCCAGAACCTTAGATTTGTGGTAATTTTTTTCAGCTGTGGATCCCTTTCTTAAACTAAAACCTGCCCTTCGATAATAATTTTCTTTCTCACTCTCGCTTCCCAAAACACATCCACCATTTCTATCTCGGTAACCCAATCCCTCAGACTCCACCTAAGTCCGCAGAGAGAACCTCTTCTTGTTTTACCATGAATGAGTTTGTCCAGCATTTGATGCAACATCTCGTTGCATATGATGATGTCCTTTCAAATCCACAAGATGCATATCGTGTGTTTTAAGATTTATCACAGGCATTGAGCTAAATATCTAAAACGATGAGAATAATATATATCCAGATTCAGAGAGAATCAAGTAGGCTGAAGAACACAGTTTTCTTTACCATTCCTACTCCTTGGTCAGCTACAAATTTTACCAATCCTTTCGTCTTGTTTATGACGAAAGAACGGGTCACATAAAATAAGCGTTGCGTTGTTTTCTTTAGCGTTGCTTGCTTTGAGAACATTAATTCAATATTTGGCAAGCATGGGAGTGGGTGTTGGCTCCATTACAAACCCAACTTTTACTTTTCACAGTCCCCCAAGTCTTTGCCTTGCTCCCATTATCATCAAAATCCCATCTTCCCAATGCACAACTGTGAGAGGGACCTTAAAAAGAGAAGGAAAAAAAAAAACCCTAGTTCCTGCCAAGGCATGCAGGATTCAGGAATCTGTTGGCCCAAGGTGCACTGACCTACATGGAAATCTTCATGGAATGACAGATGTAACCTTATTCAATGTTGAATAATCTGTTTTCGTAAGTTTTAGGGGTCTGTCTTTGGATTTCAAGGGCATGCTGGTACCTTTGGCGGAGCAAAGTTTGGGATTTGAGGTTTTTGGGTTGTGACCTTGTGCTGCACTGGACGTGGCTTTGTGCTTGTTACCCTAATCCCAATAGGCCTCGAAAGTGGGCTCCGAATACAAGCTCGTGAATTCTCATATATTATTATACAGAAATATTTATATGGCATTAAAAAAGGGTAATGCAAGAATTACTAGATTATGAATAGAGATTATTAGTTAAAGGTCGTGGAATAGTAATACTAATAATACTTATCTTCACGAAAACATCAAATGTATGAGATTCATGGATATACTTTTCAGGCCGGATGAAAAGGAAATAGTTAGATGCTCATTGGATGTGGTTTCTGCATGCATGTCATGTCTTCTATCACAGAACCCTGAAATTTGAAACCGGAGAGTTTTAGGATAAAAAGACAGTACACATGCTTATGTGGTTTCTGCATGCATGTCATGTCTTCTATCACAGAACCCTGAAATTTGAAACCGGAGAGTTTTAGGATAAAAAGACAGTACACATGCTTATTATGTCAAGCATCAGCATTCAGCATTCAGCATTCAGCATTCAGCATTCAGCATTCAGATTTGGGCGGGGACCACCATTATATCCTAAAAGAAAGAGACAAAGAAAGAGGCGTAGGGCACGTGGTAGCTTAATAGTTAATAGTCTCATTCATACAAAATCTATTTCCTCCAATGTTACATTGTAATGCTATGATGATGTGGTGCAACTCAGATCTTTTTTAGCCTTTACCAGTTTATATACATACCATCCACATGTGACATGACACTTATATCATCATCACACATCAAAAGAATATGTGATGATGAAGTAGAGCTAAATGCCCTCAAAAATCTTCAGCACCACTCCACCACAGTCATATCAAAACCATACCACTGTTGTGTCCTGTTGACGCAACATCCACACGGACAGTTATGTTCTGCTCTAGCTCCCATCACTACGTCCGGCAATCATCTTCACCTCCTTCATCCTTCCGTAGTTACTACCATTAACAGCCACCATCACTCCAGAGTCCAGACCAACTTGCATGTTTTGGAGCTTTACCCACAAAACCATTCACAGGAACTAAGATGAAGCACAGACTCACCGTTCACAGCAACTTCTTCTTCCTCCTCTTCTTTTTCTTCTTCAAGCCCATTGCATGTCTTTCTTCTGACGGTGAGGTTCTTCTCTCACTCCTGTCGACGACAACCTCTTCTCCTATTCCATCATGGAACCCTTCAAGCTCAACACCATGCTCATGGCAGGGAGTGACTTGTTCCCCAGAGAACAGAGTCATCTCCCTTTCACTCCCCAACACATTCCTCAACCTCACCACTCTCCCACCCCAACTCTCCTCCCTCACCTCCCTCCAACTCCTCAACCTCTCCTCCTCCAACATCTCCGGCCGAATCCCACCCTCCCTCGGCCACCTCACCTCCCTCCGCCTCCTTGACCTCTCCTCTAACTCCCTGTCAGGACCAATCCCCTCTCCGCTTGGGGGTCTCTCCTCTCTACAGTTCCTTCTCCTCAACTCCAACAGACTGTCGGGTCCAATCCCCACCACCCTGGCCAGTCTCTCCTCCCTGCAAGTTCTCTGTCTCCAGGACAATGCCTTCAATGGAACCCTTCCATCACAGCTGGGTTCTCTGCTCTCGCTACAACAGTTTCGTATAGGTGGCAACCCGTTTCTTGTCGGAGAGATCCCCCCACAGCTTGGACTGCTGACCAACCTCACTACATTTGGTGTTGCTGCCACTGGTCTCTCTGGTCCAATTCCACCGGCGTTCGGCAACTTGGTCAACCTCCAAACTTTGGCTTTGTATGACACAGACGTCTCCGGCGAGATTCCCGTGGCACTGGGTTCGTGCTTGGAGCTGAGGAACATGTATCTGCACATGAATAAAATCACAGGGTCGATCCCTCGTGAATTGGGTAAGCTTCAAAAGCTCACAAGTTTGCTTCTTTGGGGGAATTCTATCTCCGGAAAGATTCCCAGTGAGCTTTCGAATTGTTCGGCTTTGGTGGTTATGGACTTGTCTGTCAATAAGCTCTCTGGTAAGATTCCAGGTGAGATGGGGAGGTTAGCTGTGTTGGAACAGCTCCATCTCTCTGATAATATGCTCACAGGTTCTATTCCATGGGAGCTGAGAAATTGCAGCAGCTTGACGACTCTTCAGCTTGACAAGAATGCACTCTCCGGCAGTGTTCCACCGCAAATTAGGGACTTAAAGCTCTTGCAGGTCCTCTTTCTTTGGGGCAATGCACTCACCGGGACCATACCACCATCGCTTGGCAACTGCACCGAGCTCTACTCGTTGGACCTGTCAAGTAATAAGCTTACTGGAACCATACCTGACGAGCTCTTTGGATTGAAGAAACTCAGCAAGCTTCTTCTCTTGGGCAATGCATTGTCAGGGGGGATTCCGGAAAGTGTGTCCAACTGCCAGTCATTGGTGAGATTGAGGCTTGGTGAGAACCAGCTCTCCGGAAAGATTCCCAAGGAGATTGGCCAATTGCAGAACCTTGTGTTCTTGGATCTTTACACCAACAATTTCTCTGGGGAATTACCAGCAGAGCTCGCAAATAGCTCGGTGCTGGAACTGCTCGATGTGCACGACAATCAAATTACCGGAGAAATCCCGTCTCAGTTGGGTGAGTTGATGAACTTGGAGCAGCTTGATCTTAGTGGCAATGGTTTCACCGGGGAGATTCCATTGAGCTTTGGCAATTTAAGCTACTTGAACAAGCTTATCATGAGGAATAATTCATTATCAGGACTACTGCCAAAATCCATCAAGAACTTGCAGAAACTGACATTGCTTGATCTTAGCCACAACCACCTCTCTGGGCCAATTCCCACAGAAATTGGATTCTTGACAAGCTTGACGATGAGCTTGGATCTTAGCTCCAATGCCCTTGTCGGAGAATTACCAAAGGAGATGTCCAGTTTAACGCAATTGCAGTCACTTGACCTTTCTCACAACTTGCTGAATGGTGGAATCCAGGTCTTGGGCACTCTAACAAGCCTCACTTCTCTTAATATCTCCTTCAACAACTTCTCTGGTCCAATTCCAGTGACACCATTCTTTAGAACAATCTCATCAAATTCTTACCTCGCAAATCCACAGCTCTGCACCTCTTTTGATGGCCTGACCTGTTCTTCTAGTCATGTCCATACGACAGCGCTGAAATCAATCAAAGCCATAGCTCTTGTCTGTGTGATCTTGGGTTCCGTCACCGCCATTCTCCTTGCGGCATGGGTTCTTATGAACAGGAGGAGGTCTAGAGCAGGGAAGACATTGTCATCTTCTGAATCGGAAGATTTCTCGTATCCATGGACATTCATCCCATTTCAGAAGCTAAACTTCGGCATAGACAACATCTTGGAGTGCCTGAAAGATGAGAATATCATTGGTAAAGGATGCTCCGGTATCGTCTACAGGGCTGAGATGCCTGATGGGGAGCTTATTGCCGTGAAGAAGCTCTGGAAATCAACAAAAGGTGATGAACCGGTAGATTTTTTCAAGTCGGAGATTCAGATTCTTGGAAACATCCGTCACAGGAACATCGTGAGATTGCTGGGTTACTGCTCAAATAAATGTGTCAAGCTCCTGCTGTACAATTACATTTCAAATGGTAATCTACAACAGCTTCTACACGAGAACAGGAACTTAGATTGGGAAACCAGATACAAAATTGCCATGGGATCAGCACAAGGTCTGGCATATCTCCACCATGATTGTGTTCCAGCAATTCTTCATAGGGACGTCAAGTGCAACAACATACTGTTGGATTCGAAGTTTGAAGCTTATTTGGCGGATTTTGGGTTGGCGAAGCTAATGATATCACCCAATTTCCACCATGCCATGTCCAGAATTGCAGGTTCTTATGGATATATAGCACCAGGCAAGTACGCTGATCTCGGTTCTTCTTTGTCTTTTTCTTAAAAAGTCATATGCTATTTTCTGAAATCTTTGCACTAAAACATCTTCCCTGCATTGAAATTGCATAGACTAAATAAACTGCATTCTTCCAAATTCAGCAATATACTTGAAACTAATAGATTGTTCACCGATCATGGTTACCTTTCACTGATTTACAAGTATCATCTACGTTTACTTGCAGAGTATGGATACACAAGCAATATCACAGAGAAGAGTGACGTCTACAGCTATGGTGTGGTTCTTTTAGAGATCCTAAGTGGCCGAAGTGCCATCGAGCCTCATTTGGCCGATGGCCTTCACATAGTGGAGTGGGTGAAGAAGAAGATGGGAAGTTCTGAGCCTGCGATAAACATCCTCGATTCTAAGCTACGAGGCCTCCAGGATCAGATGGTGCAGGAGATGCTTCAGACACTGGGGATTGCGATGTTCTGTGTGAACTCGACCCCATCGGAGAGGCCGACCATGAAAGAAGTGGTGGCATTGCTGATGGAAGTGAAAACTACACCAGAAGAATGGGGGAAGACTTCACAACAGCCTCTAATCAAGCCAGCAAGCTGTGGCTAATAGAAAATTTTCCTTCTACAAAGTCAGTTGGGTAAATTTACTTTATTTTCTCCAGCAGAATTGAACACTTCCATAATGGGAGGTGAGAGTGGAGAGAGAGAGAGAGAGAGAGAAAGAGAGCTTTTGATGGTGATCTGGATTGATGTTTAGTAGGATT
The DNA here is from genome assembly GCA_024699735.1 of Posidonia australis. NCBI lineage: Eukaryota > Viridiplantae > Streptophyta > Magnoliopsida > Alismatales > Posidoniaceae > Posidonia > Posidonia australis. Next base: position 38,057 of record JAMKQA010000464.1, read on the forward strand.
TCTTGTACAGTTTCTCAGAGTAGTTCAATTCAATTTCCAGCATGTCTTTTAGTTTTTCCTCTGGAGCAGCTTCACTTGTTGCACGTCCATAACTGGTTACCGGAGATGCAACTGGTACAGTGGTACTAGGAATGCATCCAATTCTGCAAGAAAGGTCCAAGAGAACATGAGTATACTAAGATCCCAGGGTCAAAATTCAGGTAAGCATGGCACTGATAAGATGGCTAATCATGGCATCACGACCTAAATCACTGAACAAAATACCTCAAAACTCCTAACAAATTAAAGACTTCGTTCCATATAATATACATCAGCATCGATTATATTTTAGATCAATTAATCTGACAAAGTAACTGATGATTGCCCTATGCAGAACAAGTATTGGTTGCTTCTACTTTCTAGAAGATTAGTTGGCAGTAAACCTCATAAAACAGTAGGTGAAAATCCTCCTCAACTTACAAAGTGTCCGCATAAAAAGTGGAAAATTTTAATACACATAACTATGTTAGCATTTGTCGAAGCTCGAGGACCCACAAAAGTAGAGGACAGAACAGCCTATAAAAAATTAAACTTGTAGGTTAAAAGCCAATTGAAGCACAAACCTTTTTCTTGTAATACACATTAATACAGTTATAGAGTAACAAAAATATGTCATTTAGGTACTTTCGGTTCTAAAGAAAAAGACATTCCAATAGTCAAGTGTTTAATAGTGGAAGCTTGAGAACCAGTCTCAGACAGAACATGTGCTTGGTAGCGCTGAGACCCAAGAGAGAGGGACTAGGTGTTCTGTGCTCGGACAACAAAAGGAAGAAGACAACAATTCTGCAGAAACCAAACCGAATGGCATAAACTTGAAGACAGAAAATCCTTTTTTCCAAAACATTAAAACATAACCCAACATGCATGAAAGAAAAGGATTTGTCATTCGTCGACTCTAAGTGCCAGACAATTTTTCCTGCCCTACGGGACGGGGCACCACAACTTCATGTCTGCAATGCTGGGGAATGACGGTGGCTAGGACTACTTGTAGAAATCATGGCGTGCCCTTCTCCATTATTGAACAAATTCTCTGTTTCTTTTTCCGGTCCTTACACTTGGTCGGACTCAGAGATGCTAACTTTGAGCCCAACCTCTCACCTTCACAGCACTTCCCACATGCATGAAAGCCGTAGGTGAGGTGCCTTACAGAGAGAGCCTACCAATGGGCTCTTTCGAATAAGCACAAGTTATAAGTCTCACGAACGATCCAGAATATACAAACATCAAAAGTAGGAGAATAGATCCTTAATATCAGTATAGCAGAAACTCACCACGCACTAAGAGAAAACAACTAAACAAGACATGGATATTCCTAGAACGAAATGATAAAGCAAATTGTGATAACTGATTAGGAAAAAACAGGATAAATTAATTTACTTAGCTGTTGGAGATTGAAAGAGAGACATCAACTCCAACCTTCCATAAGGATTGTGCCTTGATAGACGAACAGTGAAATTATAACAAAGGGAAGACAAATATGCATTCCTTTATGCTGCGTTTGGTACATTGGAATGAAAATAGATAGGAATAGAATGAACTCTGTAATAGAATTTGGAATAGATTTATTTCATTCCTGTGTTTGGTATATAATGGAATTACAGAATGGAATTGGCAAACAATTACTTTCTAATATTTGATACATAAGAACAGAATCGAAATGGAAATATAAAAGTTGGAAGATTAACAACTACATATTAACAAAAATATCCTGTCAATTTAGAAAAAAAATTAAAACCATACACACTACAATATACACATACACATAAAAGTTTTAACATACATAATATTTTCTAAATTAACATTAGTATAGATAATCCTTTCTAAATTATCATTAACAAAATATTCTTGGTAGAATAAAAAAAATTTGTAGGAAAAGAAGATAATAAAAAATATCAATATTCTTTATAAAAAAAATTCATACACAAAAAAATAGGAAAAGAAGACGAAAAAACAAAAAAATACAGAAAAGAGATGGTTGTAGAAGAGAGAAGGCCGTAGAGGAAGAGGGAGGGCCTCGAAGAAGGAGGAGGGTGACTAGACATGGAAATCAGGCTGGACCGATCCTGGACCGTCAGGCCCAGCCTAGGCCCACCACAGTCTCGGCCCGTCTAACCCAACATCGAATCGAGCCAGGTCAGGCCCACCGTGAGCCGTGCCGAGCCCATGTGTTAGGCTCCCGTAGGTCTGTAGAATAGGTCTATTTTGGCCCACAAATGAGGATTAGACCTGACCTAACCGGGTCAGGCCGACCCAAAAATTTAAAAAAAAAGAAGCCGAAATAAAAAAAAGTATTCGTAAAGTTCCTCAAGAATATTAGTGCAATGATGTAAAACATCTTTTGTATTTTATTTATTTTTTATGTATTTTTTATTATTATTTTTTAATGTATTAAAAAAAAAATTTATTAATAACAAATCTTAATTTTAAAATTTAAATTTTGACCTAATGGACCAGACCGACCTAGCCTGACCCATTGACAGGCTGTGAGTCATGTCGGGCCCATAGTCTATTAAAAGAGACTCAACCTCGCTCGGCCTAGTCCAACCTACGGGCTAGCACGGCATGACCCAGGCCCAAGCGGGCCCTTACTTTTTTGGGCCAGGTCAGCCCAGTTCGACCCAACTCGGCCCACATTCCATGACTAAGGGTGACAGACGTCGAGAACACGCCACGGAGGAAGAGGAATAGTTGCAGAGAAGGAGGAACGATGGTAAAGAAAGGTACACGATATTTTTAGGATGATTCACAATAGAATGGGAATCAAATTCCTTACCTCTCGGGAAGGAATGAAATTCCCACGTTCAATGGGAATTTGATTTCCAAGAGAATTTCATTCTCATATCTATTTCAAAAATTTTTTTTTGTATCAAACATTAGAATTGAATTCTCTCATTCCATTTCAGTCCATTCCAACATACCAAACGCTACCCTAGTTTCTTTTGAGGATTTTAAGTGTCTAACATTAGCCACCCTTCTTACAAACCTCCCTGCTTTCATGACAAAGCAGAATTCTGGAACACCATATGTAACATGACGTTACATGAATATCCATGTTATTAATCTCCTTTACACCTTGCCATTTTTTAGAGCCCCAATAGAGTTATTCAAAATTCAAACATGTTATCTGAAAGAATACAATGAAAATCAGAAGATGCAAATACAAGTGACACAACCACCCCTTAATTGTTAATAAACTAGATAGTTCTCACAAAAAATGCTGCTGACAAGCATTGAAAGCTGACCTGTGTGGTAAAAAAACTTAGATTTTCACAATATTGATGTTCGCAGCAATCAAAAGGATGGAAGCAATCTCGACATCACTGCAGCATAGCTTGAAGTGCCATGTACTTGGGTGATCAAGCTTTGCCTACTACAGCATGACGACTGATTGACTATATTGACCACAAATCATTAGCCCGATAACATTGTCTTAGGTAAGCTATGTTGTTTTCTTTTGCATTATGCAGATTTGTTATGGTATTGATCAAGCTTTGCCTACTACAGCATGATGACTGGCTGGCCACAATCTGATCACAAATTGTAAGCCTGGTAACATGGTTGTTTGTAAGCTAGTTGGTTTCTTTTGCATTATACACATTTGTTATAGTGGCCTACAAGGGAATATCAATCATATACAAGGGAGCATGTGCTGTCTGTATTACCTGGATAAGATCACACGGTTATCTTCTTTCCACCTGCATTATTTTCTTTCCCCATATACATGAAATTAAACATTCTTAAGAATACTTTCAACCTGGACTAACAATTCATAGTTTTCAGAATATCGTTATGCATCCTCACTGAAAATACATTGGTCATCTCCTAATTAGAGAGAGAAACTCAGATATAAACACCATGAAGAAGCACCTAAAGATCACTTTCCTCCCTGAAAGATTACCTTTGTGTTGTTTTTCAACTTTCCTTTAGCTAACATAAAGCGTTAACTTGCTTTCAATTTAATATGACTAGAGGGCTTTAGTGTACAGGATGGTCAGCCATCTTGTGCACTTAACATCTATAACAATATTTTCAATCTGTAAGCAATTCAAATTTGTCCACGTAACAGGTAACACTCATTCCAAGGAACCAACTCGAGTAGCTGAGTTGGCTAGGGGCTTTGTGGTTCCATAATCTCTACTAGATTTCAAATCATGGTGTCAACAGCTAAAACTATAATTTCAAAGGAAAAACAGAAAAAAAAATCCCTCAATCCATGGAATACCTGAACTTTGCCTTGGAACTTACAAACCCTAAAAGGTTTCAATTCATGGAAATCTTATAATCAGCAAGTTGTTGGGATTTTATTCGCCTGCCATTGGTAACAACATGGGTCTTTCAAAGTTTCACTGTACAAAGCTAAATGTATAGGTTACAAAGTAGTCTACAAACCCATAAAGAGAAACTTTGATGAAGAACATTCAGGCAATCGGCATTTACAGTACCCTTACTCTTTATATTTTTTGTGATAATTATTTAGTTAAACAACACCATTATGCTATACATTTGTTATTCAATGATTTCAAATATTTCCTCCGCAGAACTAAATACTTTCAAGAGCCACCATTGCAATAAGCCACTAACAAATCATAACAAAACAAAGAACGTCGAGTATAAAAATTCTAGAACGATATCAACGTTTTATATCTCATATCCATATTGTAGAAACGATGGCCAATCACAACAACAAATAATAGTCAACTAGCTTGCTTTGAAGACAAATAAGATTCCAATTGCTACTCCAAATGACATCAATTCTCACGCTCCCGTCTCAAAACACCTCGAATAGATAAAACAGAAACGCATGACATCAACACTCATTCCGTCCTCGAACAAAAGTCAATCCACTCTAAAAATGGAAAAAACAATATCTGATGAAAAGTTTCGAGTTTGAAGTTTGAACTCATCTAATCATTCAACTGCCCGAGCTCCGCCTTCAGCTGTTCCATCTTAAGCCCCATGGACCTCTGCAATGACGCCTTGTCCTTCTCCGGCAGGCGCCCCAGCAACCCATCAAACATCCCAAGCACCTCCTTCACCGATTTCCTCGCCATCTCCGCCTCCTCGTTGAAATACACGGTCTCCTTCGACTCCAACGCGGCATCGATATCCTCCCTTGCCTCCGCAAACTTGAGGTTAATCTCATCCACCTCCCTGTCGTAATCAACCTTACCACCACCACCGGAGCAGTACCCACGGCGACTACCGACCCATTCCCCAAAATGGGTAGAAAGGTCCGGGCGAGTTGGGGAGGAGAACGGTTGGGATTGGGAGGTGGGTGGTGAAGGAATGGTGGGTTGGAGGCATTGGGTTGGAATGGCTGGAACAGGAATTGGGGGGGGTGGAGATGTGGATTTTGTGGAAAGGAGAAGAGGGTGACGGAGGAAGGATCTGGGGAGGGATTTTCGGACGTTTCTGATCATCTTCGGTCGCCGGAGCAAAACTGGGGAGTGGCCTTTTGGTCGATATTTCTATCAGCTCTGCGAGTTGCGGCGTTGTGCTCCCCTGGACCCTGTGAAGTGAGGCGAGGAAAAACCTTTTCAAGTGTAGCTTTGTGGATAAGTAGCTTGTTAGAAGCTACGATTTTCAGGAGAAATTGATTTTTCCTAAAAAAAAAACGAAAACTCATAGATAAACTCATTTGTATTAGAATCTTCAATTGCCAAGGAGTTTTCAAAACAATGAGCCTTTTTAAATTTTAGTCAAGTCCATACGTTGATAAATCCATTGGTTTCAAATATCATTTGTACGTATTAACATCTAATTAATCAAATTCATCAGTTTTAATTTTTACATCCCAATTTGCATTTTTGAGGACATAGCCCGTCTATTTTCTAATTTATGATCAATTAGACTTTGTTGAATACCTATACCTATATGACTTCCTTATGTGGGAAAAAAAGAAAGGTTTCTTTTGACATGTTACCACAACACAAGGTAACTTCTTCGAGTCTTTGGTCTTCGTACAGCAACAATAAAGTTTGAGTTCCTGAAACGATTCTTATGATTTGGTAGATGAAGCACCAAAACCAACACCAGGATTGGTTGCACTCAACTTCTACGCCATGATAGAAACCAGCTTGTAACCTCTCCATCACCAAACAACTCCATTCTCTAGTCCAACCCCACAAGCCATGGAAGCACTATAAATTAACTGGACCAAGACCGGACGAAGCACACAACTTTCGCTCAAGAAATGGCACGCCTTCTCTTCGCCGGTAGCAGCCCTGCCACCGACATGACAAGCAGTGCCTACTTGGGGATCGCAAGTTTCATCATGTGCGCACTCGCCGTCACAGCTTGCGCTTCCCATGGACGGCCATGGCGCAGGTTCTTCCCAGTTGGACGTCACAGTCACAAGCCTGTCATAAGCATGCACCAGGTCCAACCTGGTGTTGATGGAGAAGCATGCATTTGGCAGAGGAGCATAATCATGGGCGAGAAGTGCCAGTACCCTGAGTTCTCCGGTCTCATCACCTACGACTCCACCGGTAACATCGTCGGCCCGGCTGGCCCCAGTTCACTGCAGCCTTGGAATATAAAATAAAAGTTTGGTTTTTTCGTTGTACTAATATCTGTATCACTTGTAACAGTATCCTGGTCGAGTTTTTTTTTTCCCCTTGCCACGAGAATCTGAGAATGTATTGTCACAGAAAATCTCACATATTCAAGTTATACAAGCCGAAGCAACTAAATAAAATGGAAAATCGAAAGAGAGAGAGAGAGAGAGAGAGAGAGAGAGTAGAGATAGCACTAAACATTTTGATTAGAAGATGCTGGGTAATTTACAATATGTCAAATCAAAATTGTTATTCAAGCTCCACAGGATCAGCTGGTTCTTGATGCTTCTTTCTTTGAAGAACTGCACCCCCTGAAACCAACAACTTTCAGCTTCGATTTTGCAGATCTTATAGATGCAGATTTTCTGTTTCCTACCCCTATCTTCTCTTTCAATGTCTCTCCTTTTGAGCCACTCGCAAAAGCCTTTGTTGGTTTAGAGGATGCAACTTTTCTGGACTTGGTGGACATGGATGGTTTTCCTGTCCCGACTGTTTGTGTTTTCCGGTTCGAAACTGGAGCCACCCTTCTTCGACCGGTGGAAGTTTGTGATGACATGGAGCTCATCTTCTTTCTTGGATCTGTAACCCTTGTGCTGTTTGAGTTCTTTCCCTTTTGATCAGATTGTCGTGAATTGGCAGCATCTCTCCTAACATTACCCGCATTAAGTGACTCCAAGCTCTCATTTTTCCTTATGGCTTCTTCTACTCTTGACGCGAGTAGTGCATCTTTCTTTGCCACAAGGCTTGTCACTTTGCCTACAGGAGAAGATGGATGGTGTCCAGAAATTACCAAAAAAATGAATAGGAAAAGAGGAGCGTAAGAGAAAACCTTAATCAAGCCAACGTCACTTTTATTATTTAATTAAAATCTAAAAATGCATAATTGTTCAACAATTTACAAGAGACTAATTGTCAACTAATTAGGGAAAAAAGAGTTTGCATAACATGTTGACAAGTCTAAATTGAGAAAAAGGAGTGAGCTGGAGAATAGTTAAGAGAAACAGGGGTCCATTGAGAGCCAAAAATTAATGCACTGTTATTTGTTCCAATATACAATCCAAAGGACAGCAAGTTACTTTTCATTTCTGTTTAAACTTTAAACAAAAGTTTTTAATGTACTAACCAAAGGACAGAAAGTTTACTTCAACCCCCTTTTTCCTCGGCCTCTCTATTTTTATCATTCCAAAAACATAATAAGCATAGAACGTATAATGGACAAACTGGTAGAAAATGGGGTTTTTTTTCAGTACTAGCTCACATTCCAGAAGTTCATCAAAAGCCTGTAATGAAATAATAAGGAACAAATTGCAACTCACCTTTTGCACCCATGCGAGCAGTTCTTCCGGTTCGATGGAGGTAGTCTATCTATAAATCCAGAACAAAGAAAATAGAAGCATTCTTTCTCTATTCATCTCTTGTAAATGGCAAAAGTAAATGCATTAGATATTCAAGAGTAAAGTTTAAAAGAATAAACACTTACTGAATTCAATGGGAAATCAAACATGATAACATGATCAACATCCAAGTCCAATCCCCGAGCAGCCAAGTCTGTGCAAACAAGTGTTGGACAATCCCCTTCATCACTTTTGAATTTTTTAAGGTTCTCAACCCTAGCACAAGGAATAAGAAATCATAAATCAATGAAGAAAAAAAATGCACGGGATAAATCGATAGCAATAGTACACATCCCAATCCCAACCCTTTTATAACAAGTTTTATATGCCTCATCAGGCAAACCTGAAACTTGGAACTTTATACCTATCAGTGATGTGAAGGATCTTTTTGATGGCAGGTGTACAAAAAATAAAGTTTTTGAAACTTAAGGTGAAGGAAATGAGTTATTATTTCAGTTACTCAAGCAACAAGCTTGTAAACGCTTTGTTGCCAACTTCATGTTAATGCATTAATGCATTTACAATCTCCTATTAAAAAATCACCAGGAATTTCCAGTAACTAATTCATCATTTATAAAATCATGAAAGAAGCATAGATGTAAAAGGTGGCCATTCTAGTGCCTTTCACAACATAAAGACTCATGAGACCATCAAGAACAAGCTTAATTTGTTGACATCATTGGCATACAAGGATAGCTTTAATCATGCATGGACAGCTAAGTATTCTACCTTCATAGACTCATTATAAGAAATGCAGATTACATAGCAAATTCAGGATTATCAAGATATACAGGTATTTATATGCATTTCAGAAAAAATGATAAGGAACATTAGAATAAAACCAAATTATCTTAAACAGAAGTAAGGATAAAAGATGGAAAGATTCCAATAGAGTAGACAATGTGTGAAGGGGAATAATATTTAATTGCTTCTGGCAAACGAAAAAGAAATTATCACCTTTCAAGAAAAGTGAAAAGGTAAAATTTTACCTTTGTTCTGCTGGCACCTCTCCATGGCTATTGACTGTGGAAATTTGATTTTCAGTAAGAAAGTGATCCACAGCACGACTAGAATTTAGTGTGTTGCAGAATACCATCACCCGATTTCCTCTCGCCAAGCTTGGCTCAAGGACCTATGATAAGATCAATAACACAAGTTTTTTAAGGGAAATGATATGCCTATGCAATGTATTTACCTATTTCAAGTTATCTCATTTCCTTTCTTCGTACTCGAGACCAATTGAAGTCAAAGAAATGTTAAAAGGAACTAGATATGTCATAAAGTTGAGGTAAGAGGTTTCGATGTTGGGGTGCAGGAAACATTGACAGAGTCACCATCCAAGGGAAGTACATTTAAATGGGTGGTTGTCAAGTTGTGGTTAAATTTTCAAATAATAAAAGGCTTCAGAATTCTAAGAAGATAAAAATTCTAAGATCAAAAAAGTGGTGATAATTAAACTTTAAAAACACAACAACAAAAAGATAGAAAATTTAGATATTCAGGCCTACCATATCACAAAGAAAGAAAATTTAGATATTCAGCCCTATCCTATCACAAAGATAGAAATTTTAGATATTCAGGCCTAACCTGGAGGAGTGCTTCCAGCTTGTTTTCAGAACCAGAAAGTTTGATGAAATCATGCCTAGCAGAAGCAACTTTCTTGTGCAAAGAGGACGTGCGCAAATGATTGATTCCTTGAAATTCCTCATCGACCAACTTTTGCACAGCCTAAAGCACATTAAGAATAAAAAGAATCCTTTTGTAAGGCAGTAGAGAAAGGCAAATGACAGGCATAGGCATAAATGAGCCACATTATTGAAGGAATGACACGGACCCAATAGCATCACATAAAACAACCAACAGGATTGCTGCAATATATTCAAAAAATAACTTCTTGTGGATGTGGAATGATCAAACCAAGGGCTGGTCTGACTTAGCTTATAATTTGATTATAAGGTGCACTAAACAGAATAAGCTGAATTAATGGGGTTTGGAGTCCATCAAGAATACGTTGTCAGATGTTCAACTGGAGTAATTGAGGAAGAACTCATGAAGAACTTCTACTAACATTCATGTGAACAGTAGCATGCAATAATCTCACTATGATCTATAAGCCACACAAGCAGAGAAGCACCATACAAACACTAATATTATGCAAAGCACAAAAAAGAACACATCACCTTATCAGATATAATGGATATCCATTAACCCTATGTCATTAGAGTAATCTATATATGTATGTGGGTGTAATACTCTTGATCAATAACACAATTCCCATCATTCTTTCTAGTCTAACATGCTATCAAGAGCAAGGTTTGAAAAGAGCTAGCCTTAACCCACCACCAACCACCCCACACCTAACAATCTTCTCCTCCCTCCTTCCCACCATCTCCACCGGGTTCCGCCCCTCCTCCTTGATTTGTCGGACCCTCCTCCCTCTTCCATGCACCGTCGACCGTAGCTGACCTAACAGGACTTGTCGTCAGCACCATCTGCCCCTTCCCCCACCTGCAATCGGCTACACAAGACGGTCCGTCGGTGTCATCTACCCTTTCCTCCCATTGTGGGCTTCTCTTCTACTACTAATGACTCTTCATCGATTCTCCTTTATTGCATACATGATCTAAAGGCATTTTTGGCCCTAACAACTATCTACTACCCTATTTTTGGTTTATTTTTTATCTCTCTAACCACCAAACAAGGGTTCTACTACCCTACCATCCTTTCCTAGCATCGAATCTACCTTTTTCATCATAACAGACCTAACTTCTCTAGGTTTATGGCTTCTCTACTATTGTCTAGTTATTTTGATCCTAGACTCCGCTCTATCAATGACACATCTATGAAGTTGAATGAAAAGAAGCACGTTCTATGGGCAAGATCTTTTCAAGTTATCTTTGGTGCTCACAGGAAGGTCAACCATATCACACAAGACCCTCCTGCTATCAAAGATCTTAAGTTTGATGATTGGTTTGCAAATGATTGCACCGTGATTTCATGGCTTTTGAACAACATGGAAAAACAAGTTGCTTGTAGAGTGATGATGCTCACACCTGCGAAGAGAATCTGAAATTCCATCAAGAGAACATATGTATATGAGAAGAATGTCTCAAAGATTGCCTAACTCTATGTGTAGATCTTTATTATACAACAAAGTGATCGATTTGTTCAAGAATTATATGCAAGGCTTTGATTATTGTTAGACAAGCTTGAGATATATCAAGCCTTAGTTGCAAATATTAACAGGCTACATGACTACCAAGAGGAGCTCACTGTAGCCAGGTTCCTTTCAACTCTTCATCTTGAGACTGCAACTCAAATCCGTGGTCAAATACTTGGTAGTGAAACTAATCCTGCATTAGATGTTGTCTTCTCTAGAGTTCTACAGATTACTACAGGGGCACATCATCTCATACTGGCCGTGGCAAGGGCCACACTTCAAAGGGAGGACGTACATTAGGGCCCACTTACGACAACAAACATTGCGAACACTATGATTAGGACTGTAAATGGGTCAGATATAACCCGTTAACCCAAGTCAATCCGACCCGTTAAGAACGGATTAGGATAGAACTTTTGTATACCCGTTGACCCGCTAACCCATAAATTTAGTGGGTCGGGGTCAGGTAGCATACTACGAGTACCCGTTAACCCATTAACCCAAGGGTAATTAAGTAAATTTATCTAAATCCTAACATTTTAACATAATATATATATATATATATATAAGTATATATAACATTTTAACCTAACATTTCTATTTTCGCAGCCGACGCCCAGCGGCCAGCCCAGTCGCCACACCCCTGTGCCCTGTCCCGTGCTCCCGGCATCCCCCCCGATCAGGCGATCACCCAGGCCGTCCCCCCATTCCCTCATCCCCCCGTCCCCCCATCCCCCGATCCACAAGATCGACAGCACCAGCAGACGGGAAGCGAGAAGCGGGCAACGGGCAGCAACGGGCGACTCCCTCCTCGCGACGGCACTGGGAAGCAGCGGGCGACTCTCTCCTCGCGACGGACGACGGCGCGACGCAGTCCATCTCCCTCGCACCCAACTCTCTCCAGGCAACAAGTGAGGCTGCGAATGCTTACAACTCGGCTGGTCTCTTGGGGTTGAGCTATAGGGACACCCATCTTCTGTCAATAGCTTATACACTCACAGCTGAAACGTGGTGGCATGTCAGAGATGGAGAGGGTTTGTACGAGGATGACTTCAGCAGACATAATAGAGTGGTGGGTGTGTTGTGGGCCAATAAGAGGGATAGTGGCCTATGGTTTGCACCTCCTGAATGGAAAGAATGCAGGCTAGGAATCCAGGTTCTTCCACTGCTGCCAATAACAGAGGTCTTGTTCCGTGATATCGGGTTCGTGAGAGAACTAGTGGAGTGGGCATTGCCCACCCTTGCAAGGGAGGGTGTTGGGGAAGGCTGGAAGGGATTTATCTATGCAATGGAGGGAGTCTATGACAATGAAACAGCATTGGAGAAAACCAGAGGGCTGCAAGGGTTTGACGATGGGAATTCACTCTCAAATATGCTTT